>SNQJ01S0013224.1:54031-73001 GCA_010110895.2 Picea sitchensis | reverse complement strand
GAAGTCTCGGTTTGCGGAAGTCATGGGACATGATAATGTCACTGAGGGTGACATGGAAGTGTTTGGCAATTTGGCAATTCAGTAGTTCGAAAGTTTTATGAAAGTGTCAATGAGAAAACAAAATTGTTCAAGTCTCGGGTTTCCAAAGTGATGTGACATGATGACGTCACCAAGTAACATAGGACCCCTTCAGTAGTTCGGCAATATTGATAAAGTGTCAAAGATAGGAAATCCCTGAAGTCCCGAAGCGTCGGGTATGGTGTGGCATGATGACATCACCTAGTGTGATGTGGACCTACCTAGGTATGCCATGTGTCACTCATTTTTTTACTTTTGATAGGCCCTTAGTACTGATTGGGACCTGACACATGTCACTCGATGGTGGGGGCCACATGTCACCACTTTGATGGGTGATAGATGTATGTTGGCCCCGGGAAGTTAAGAAGTTTGGCGGTTAGGAATTCAGGAGAAAACAGTTGAAGAACTTTCGGACCTTCGAAGTCCTGGAGTCTTGAAGTTCCAAAGTGACATGGCTTGATGATGTCACCTAGGGTGACATGGACACACAAGATACATGCCATGTGTCAGTGTGTTTTGAGATTTTGAAAGGTTGATTGTGCAGTTACAACTTGACACATGTCACCCCTCAGATTAGGCCACGTCTTCACTTCCTGGAATCTGCCACATAGCAACCAGGTGTGTAATACTAAGTGGACCCCAGGGGTTTGCCACTTCGGCGTTCAGAATAAATGAAGTGAGAGGAAGGAGAAACCCCCAAAGCTCTAAAGAGCGGAGTAAATCCTCACCGTTCATTGGGAGGGGACACACGACAGTAGATCCCGTGGTCCGGAGGATTCAAGGCATAAGTAGTTGAGGTTGAGGACTTTCTGAGGCCCGAAGGTCAGACTCCATCTCAATCATTGATCACAAAGGACATGTGGCACCAGATCCCAAGGCTCGGAGGAGAAGTACTATGGAGGATTTGAGTTATAAAATGTTGTGAGTCGAGAACTCCTAGAGGCCAAAGTTAATCTCGACCGTTGATCGGGATATGACATGTGGAGGCAAGAGAGGGGAAATCTAGTAGTTTAGCACTCCAGGATATTTTTTGTGATTTTCTTTGGAAACCATCGAAGCCCAGATTCTTGGAGCTCCTATCCACCATAGATCTAAGCAGAAATGTGGACCGTAGATCCACCGTCCTTCGCGAGTTCGTCAGTTCGGCAGTCTCGGATGTTGGTGATGTGCACAAAAGAAAACCTTCGAATTTCTAGATCCCTGAAGTCCCAAGTCTCTGAATAAGCTCCTAAAATCTAGCGATGGGTCACAACCCATGGTCACATGAATTTGGGGGCCAAGAAAAAGGGGCTACCGCCCAAAAAAAAAAAAAATAAAGAATAGGAAAAGGGCTTAGAAAAGAGCCTGTGGGATTTTAATTGTACAGAACTACACCTTAAGAAGTAACCAAGGCTTGTAACCAGAATAAGATCCAGCACAGATCCAAGAGCCAATTCTAATTTGAGTGAGAAGAATCCATGTATAGGATTGCATCACTGAAAATACAATTGTTCAATTATCCATAACTTCCTACTCAAAACTCATAATTGAGCATGGAAGCAGGCATTGGAAAGGTATTGAACAGTAGAAGATAATTGAGAAATTGAGAAATTGATATGAATAATAAATTTCTCATGAAATCAGTAGCAAATAAGTATGATATATATTAATGAATCAGAATGGTTTATGTTTTCATGAAATTATTAAGAACAGATAGCCTGACAAAGTTTTGTTGGCTGCACATTTTTGCAGAATTAACAGCAATCATATCAGAGTCAACACAGAGTGCAGAAGCGATGGATGACACACATATAGTCTACATCCAAGAAGATTAAATCATAGGGTTTAATGTCCAGTTGGGTTTGGAAGGAAACAACTCCAATGGATATGGAGAAGGAAAGGAGAAAGACATAATTCTGGCTGAGACCATTAGAAAATTTCAGACTGATGTCTAGAGCCACAAGGATGATAATGAGAGGCTTATGAAAACCAAGGAACAGTAGGAAGACTTCAACATGAAGTTAATGAAAATCCTGGATAGAATTGAAAATAATCTGGATAAGGAGAGTGGCTCCAGCAAATCGGGAAGCCACAGAACCCCTGAGCAGAAAGGAAGATCAAGGAGTGGTAGTAGACATCACCACCACTCCCAAAATCATTCCCATAGAAGATCAAATAGTATCTCAAGTCCATCCCCTTTCAGGAAGCATAGGAGGTCTGGGGTGGATGAGTTGAAAGGATAAATGAATAAGATCAAGCCTCCTACTTTTTATGGAGAGCACAAGAAGGATGAAGATGATGAGAAATGGTTGTTAGGCATGAGGAAGTATTTACAACTGCATAACTATTCTTCTCATGCAGAGGGAAGAATTTCTATCTACCAGCTGAAAAGAAAATAATCCATGTGGTGGGATCATCTGGTGCAAGTGAATCACCTCTAAGAGAAAAATGTGACTTGGAATGAATTCAAGAGGCATTTTGTGAAGAAATACCTAACCAAGAGGTATTATGACAAAAAGATGAAATAATTCTTTGAACTCAAATTGGGAAGCATGACTATTGATGAATATGAAAGGATATTTCTAGAGTTTCTTAAGTATGTCTCTGTCATCAAGGATAAGACAGTAAAGATTCAGAGGTACCTGAGTGGGCTTCCACCTTTCATCAGTGACAAGATCCAATATGATGATCCCAAGACCTTAGAGGAAACCATAAGGAGAGAAAAATTCTTATATGATCAGCAAAAGGGAAAGACTACTTTCCATAAGGCTTGGGAGGACAAAAATAATTTTAAGAAGGAACAAAGGTAGAAGGGGAACATGCCTCCATTTTTTAGAAACATTCTTCAAGGACAACCATCTTTTAGAGATCATAGAATGGATGAGGTAGATGGGAAAAGGCCAATGCATACACCCATTCATTGTTGGGGTTGTAAAGGAGACCACGAGTATCGATATCGTCCTCACAAAGGTGACAAATTGAGAGTTGTCCACAATGTACAACAAGCAGAAACAATGGAGGACGTGGTCAGAAGTATACCTAGGATCTATGCAGCCCTGGAAAACAAGCAAGTTGAGTTTCAATCAAACATGATTGAAGTTGAAGGTATGATCAATAACCATGCCTTTACTACTTTAATAGATTCAAGAGCTAGTCATAGTTACATAGCTCCTAAATTTGTGGAAATATTTCGCTTGCCAAGAAGAAAGCATGAGAAATCTTGGTTGGTATAGCCGGCTATAGGAACCAAGAGAAAATTTGTTGAGTTGGTTAAATCATGTCCAATGGACGTGAATGGGATAACTACCAAGGAAGATTTGAACATCCTTCCATTGGGTTCTTATGACTATATAATTGGTATGGATTGGTTGGACCAACACCATGTTGTCTTAGAATATCATAACAAGGAATTTACTTTCCTGGATAAGGAAGGGAACCCAAGAGCAGTCCAAGGAATCCCTAGGGAAGTTACTATCTGAGAGATATCAGTAATGCAGTTGAAGAAGAGTTACAAGAAGGGTTGCCAATTATTTGCAACTCATATGGAGGAATCACCTAAGGATAAGGTGAAAAATATGGAGGATCATGTAGTCCTGAAAGATTTTTTAGGATGTGTTCAAGGAGATAACAGGACTACCCCCAAAGAGAGATATTGATTTCTCTATAAATTTGATTCCTAGAGTAGCTCCAATATCAAAGACTCCCTACAGAATGAGTACACTAGAGTTGAAGGAGTTGCAGATGCAGTGTGAAGAACTGTTGAAGAAGGGGTATATACACCCAAGTGTGTCACCTTGACGTGCCCCAATATTATTTGTGAAGAAGAAATATGGGACATTGAGATTGTGCATCGATTTCAGACAATTGAGCAAAGTGACTATAAAGAACAAGTATCCTTTGCCAAGGATCAATGATCTCTTTGATAAATTAAAGGATGAAAATATATTCTCAAATATTGATCTCAAGTTAGGATATCATCAAGTAAGAATCAGAGATGAAGACAACAATAAGACCGCCTTCAGGGCAAGGTATGGCCATTAGGAATTCACAGTGGTGTCATTTGGGTTATCAAATGTGCCAGTTATTTTTATGTGCTTGATGAATGGTGTTTTTTGGGAATACTTAGACAAGTTTGTCATTGTATTTTTTCATGACATCCTTGTGTATTCCAAGTCAAAGGAATATCATGAGCATCATTTGAGGATGGTGTTACAAGTGCTAAGAGATCACCAGTTGTATTCCAAATTGAGCAAGTGCTCATTTTATCAGAACAGAATTCACTATTTGGGGCATATCATATCTGAAGAAGGGATAGCAGTGGACCTTGAAAATATTGAGGCCATTAAAGGGTGGGCAGCACCGAAGAATGTGACAGAAGTTAGATCCTTCATGGGTCTAGTTGGATACTACCGAAGATTCATTACAGGGTTTTCGAGAATTGCTCACCCAATCAATTCCTTGCAAAGGAAGGGGGTGAATTTTCAATGGACAACAGAATGTGATGAGAGATTCCATCAATTGAAGCAGTTGTTAACTAGTGCTCAAATTTTGAGAATTTTTTATCTGAATGAAGATTTCATGGTTTGCACAGATGCATGCAAAGAAGGACTTGGTGGATTCCTTAGTCAGAACGGATTCGTGATATGTTTCGAGTCCAAAAAAAAGAAAGAGCATGAAAGGCTCTATGCCACTCATGATTTGGAGTTGGCAACCATAGTGAAGACATTGAAGAAGTGGAGGCACTACCTCATGGGAAAGAGGTTTGAACTTAGGATAGATCATAATGGTCTAAAATACTTGTTTGGTTAGCCAACTTTGAATGTTAGGCAGAGTAGATGGTTGGAATTCCTCTGTGAGTATGATGTTCATATTAAGCACATAAAAGGAAAGGAGAACAATGTGGCCAATGCACTCAGCAGGAGACTGCATGAATTGCATGCTATGACCATTAGCATGTATCATAATGAACTTAAAGGCAAAAATTTTGAGGCTACAAAAGATGGTTTGCAGTACATGGAATTGGTAACAAAATTGCAGCAAGGAAAAATGCAACAGAAAGTTGAAGATTATGAGTTGGGAATTGATGGAATTCCCTTATACAGGAACAGAATTTATGTACCCAATTCTCCTTAATTGAGGAGTACAATTTTAAAAGAGATGCATAATTTACCTTATGTTGGACACCTAGGATATCAGAAAATAGTTTCAGCGCTCAAGAGCCAATATTATTGGCCAGGAATGAAAAAGGATATTGTTGAGTACATTGCTAAATGCTTGGATTATCAGAGGGTCAAGGTTGAGAATAGACACCTAGCTAGGTTGCTGCATCCATTTCCCATTTCTGAGTGGAAGTGGGAAGTGGTGACAATGTATTCCATCACCTAATTGCTCGTAACAAGCAAGCAGCATGATGCTATCATGGTGGTGGTGGAAAATCTTACTAAAGTTGCCCATGTCATTCCTATGAAGGTTACTCACAAGGGAACCAATGTTGTTGATATCTATATGAGGGAAGTAGCATGCTTGCATGGCATACCCAAGACAATTGTGTCTGACAGATACCCAAATTTTACCTCAAATTTCTAGAAGGGGTTATTCAAAGGGTTCAGAACAAATCTGAACTTCAGCACAGCCTATCATCCTGAGTTTGATGGGAAAATAGAAAGGGTGAACCAAGTGATAGAGGATATTCTAAGGATGTATGTGATGGACATACCATATAAATGGGAAGATTATCTATACTTGGTAGAATTTTCCTACAACAATGGGTATCATGCATCATTTAAGATGAGCCCATTTGAGGCACTTTATGGAAAAAAGTGCAACACACCAGTAAGTTGGGAAAACCCAGCTGACAGAGAAGTGATTGGGCCAGAGTTGCTTAGAGAAATGGAAGTGAAAATGTTGAATATTAAACAGAATTTAAAGTCTACCCAAGATAGGAAGAAAAGGTATGCTGACAAGAACAGAACTCACAGGGAATTTAAAGTGGGTGATAATAGTTTCTTGAAGGCAAAGGCCAAAAAAAGTTCTCTGAAGTTGGGAAACTGTTCCAAGTTGGTAGCCAGATATTGTGGGTCATTTGAAATCCTAGAGAGGATTGGTCCAGTAGCTTATATAATTGCATTTCTTACATCTATGTCTATACATAATCTATTCCATGTATCATTGCTTAAGAAATATATACCTAATGCTAATCATGTTATTGATTGGAATGTGATTCAGGTGGAGCAAGAAAGCACTTTTCAAGTGCATCGGGTATGCATTCTGGACCAGAAAATAAAATATCTCCAGAATCGATCCATAGGGCTTGTAAAGGTCCAATGGACCTGGTACGATCCTGAGGGCGCAACTTGGGAGCATGAAGATGTTATGCGGGTAGAGTACCCACATCTTTTTTAATATTTTGGAAATCTTGTTGATGTTATGTAAATAAGTTGCATTGAGGAYGGTGCAAAAATAAGGAGAGGGGATTGTAATACCCCAAGGCCRAGCCCCTATTGAATTGTAATGATGTTTAATGATGTTTATAGGCTGGTGATCCAAATGTTTATAAGTTGGAAGGCTTATGTGTTTATTAGGCCAGAGAGCCTAGATACTAAGGCTAGTGAGCCTAATTTTGTATATGTAATTATGCGGATCATTAATAAAAAAATACATCGTTGTGTGTAGACCAACCACGAAGAAAGAGTTATGGGGGACTAAGCTCCACTAGGAAGGGAAAAGGAAGGGGGGTTGTGACACTAGGAATTTGGGGCTAATCTTGGGGGCTTAAACCAAGGGAATATTATAATATATTTCCTAAATTACTAAAGTTTGGGAAATAAACCACGTTATCCTAAGYTCCTTCTGGGGAGAGGAACAAACTCCAAGTGGAGAGGAATGAGCTCCTAGAGAGCCAAGTGTCATCTAGGATGCATGCAAATTTATGTGGGAATTTTCATCATTGTGGGGGTTTGCAGAAATTCTTTCCATCTTTCCTCGCGAGTTCACCCTCACCATTTGGACCATTCTTTCCATCCTTCACACACATTCACTTATGCACTAAGAAAGACGTAGTCAGCCAATTTTTCCATTGTTGAACCCTCTTCCATTGTGAACCTCTGTAATTTGTTGAGTTGTCCTTTGCCTTACCTATTTTTTTTATTGTGGTTACCTGGTCGATTTAAGAGTTGGACAAAAGAAGTAGGTTTCTAGGCTTGTGGTTTGAAGAGGCGGGTTTTCATGCCCATGGGTTGAAGAAGCATGTTTTAAATCCTATGAGCAACTCTCTCCAAGTGAGAGAGTTTGTTGGGGAAGTGATTTCTCATGGATGGATTTCAACGGAAGCTACAGAGATCTAAGAATTGTTGATATTGCATGTTGTTGAAGCCCTGGAAGGGAAGTGGAGCAATCGATGGACTGTGGAACAGACAAAGTGTATATTCCCGAGGTGGGACAAGCATGTGGGGAATGAGAATATGTGAGTGGTGGGTGTAAGTAGGATCCTTGGAGGGAATCCTTTCTATTGCATTGTGCAGTTTTCTGAAGTCTCAACCTAGCCTAGGATTTCCTTTACCTTGGGTGGATTTTAGTCCCAACTCGGGGGTGACCCACTGTTGAGAGTGATGAGCAATGTGTTCTGAGGCTGGGAGGTTCGTGGAAGGTCTACATGCAGTCGTGGTCTTCTCATAAAAAGATAAGTACCAATTTTTTGTTAATTATATGTTGTGTATGTTGTACATGTGTTATAATGTTATCAGAATTGTCTGTATATATTGCATGTATGTGTTTATTGTCGCTTCCGCGTGAGTATGTGTATGAGCAGAATGTTTATCTCTGTTTAAAATTTCATTAGATATATATATGTATGTATGTATGTATGTATGTCAGAGCATGATATTTTCAAGTGGCATGACCCGGCCTGGGTGGCTCGGTATGTTAAAATCTAGTTTCAAATCATTTTTGGTTTTGAAGTAATGGCGTTTCCCCGGCAAGGGTGGTCGGGGGATGTTACAATTTGGTATCAGAGGATTAGAGAAGTAAGTTTTTAGGTGGTGTGTACATGTCCTGGAGGTTTGGGTATGACACACTCTCTACCACTCCATTTTGTTGCAAATTATAGGGAGTAGAGAGCTCCCTCTTAATCCCAACTTCTTTGCAGAAATTTGAGAATTCATCTAAGGTGAATTCTCCTCCATTGTATGATCCCAACTTATTTATCTTCCTTTCTTTTAGGTTTTATACTAGTGTCTTGAATTCCTTGAAATTGCCAAATACTTCACCTTTTGACTTCAAGAAGTAAATCCAAGTTTTGCGTGATTAATCATCAATAAAATATACATAATATATGTATCGGTTGAGAGATGGTGCTAACATGGTTCCACATATGTCCGAGTGTAAAATATCCAAGACTCATTTGGTTCTGGTATCACTACTTGGAAATGGATTCTTCACATTCTTTCCTTCTACACAACCTTTTCAGACACCATCTGGATTCACTTGAATCTCTATTAGTCCTATTACCATATTTCTCACGATTGGTAAATCTCTGTAGTGTAGGTGGGAAAATCTCATATTCCATAGCTCACTTGAATTCATAGTGTCATGAATCAATGTTGAATCTAAATGTCTCTTTAATTTATACATTCCTCCTTCTTGGACATCGATAACAATTGCATCATCAAACATCTTTCCTTTTGGACACATGAGAAATTTTCCATCTACAAATGTAACCCTGAAACCCTTCTCATACAAAGTTGAAATTGAGAGAAGGTTCTTCTTCAAACCTAGTACATAAAGCACATCCTTCATCTTCATTTCCTTCCCAGAATCTAGTTTATAGGAGGCCTCTCCTACTCCTTTGATAAGATACTGATAATCACCACCCAGCTTCATATAATGAGGTGAGTCTTTATGAATTAAGTTTAACAAAGAACCTTTATACCCTATCATGTGCTTAGAAGCACCGCTATCCACCAACCAAGTATCATTTCCAGGGTTGACTATTCATGTGAGAGATGATACTAGGATGTATTCATCATCACTTGAATCATCTTCTCTTGCAATTTTCTTCGGTGGTTCATCATTTTCAGCGGCATGAGCATGATGCCTTTTTCCCTTTTCCTTTTCTTTTAGTTTAAGAATAAGGGGACAAAATTTTGCAATGTGTCCCAGCTTTTTGCAATAGAAACACATCACATTTGAATAGTCTCTTCAATTCTTCTTCAACTTTTGAGGTTTCTTTGGGGATGAGGGTTCCTTCTTACTCTTTCCTTTCCTTGTATGAGCAGCTAAATCTTGATCATCATCCCTCAATTTCTCTTCTCTTCCTACCAGCCTTACTTCCGCTTGAGTGAAATCTTCCCATAATCTTTTAAACTTGATTACCTTCCTCCTTGAGCATATTCCTTGAATGAATCTTCAATAATTCTCTTATCCATGGCCTGGTTCTTTTTATGCTTTTCCTTGGCCTCATCTTCCTTTGGTTCTGGAACTTCCTCCTCAACCTTTTTTTCTAAATCATGTTCTTCCATAAGTAGGCCTACTTAGTACTTCGATGCTCTGAAGTTCTATGCTCCTTCCATCTTCTTGTCAATTTTGGTGTCGATAGTCATCCTGCATGGGAAGATGAAGTTAGTTTTCCAAAACACTTCCAAAAATCTACGGATTTTTTTCTTTTTCAGGCCTACTCCGATACCATGTTGATTTTTTATGTTTTCCAACAGTTAAAGTATTATATTATTATATTATTATTTAATATGCAAAAGGATCGCAACTGAAAGATAGATATCCACAAAACAATAAGATACATCCTCAGGGAAAACCCTACAAACTTTCCTTAGTGTAGATTCCTCCAACATGTACAATGTCATACAATGCTCTTTCATGAAATCAAGACTAAAGAGACCTAGACATGAACCAAGAATATCCTCCTAGATAAATGTACAATACTCTCTTGTACTTATGTTCAATGAATGATCTTAATATGACTCGATATAACCTCTATTTATACTTTAAAAGACACGAGTTATCAATAAACCCTTCACAGTGACTTATCAATAATCCCTTTCACAATGAACTTATAAATAAACCCTTTCATAATGGCTTATCAAGTCAACCTTATCGAGTTTATGACCAGTACAATTACACGTAGGAATAACTTCTCAAATTACATAAAATCTCAACAAGATTCCACCCTAGTTGATCAAGCTTTGTTTTGGTGGTGAGAGATCCACCCTAGCCATTTGGTGGGGAAGATCACTCAGATATTCCACTTGGTTTTCATTGCACAAGGAAGATCTATTGTTTTGTTAAGTGTGGGAATTTTCAGTGATTTGTGGAAGCATTGTGGAGGTTGACTTGAGAAAGTCAAGATGCATCCTTCTCATTCATTTTTCTTAGAGGGTATATTATTACTATAATATCATTACCAAAAATTTGTGGTAGCTAGAAGAATATTGTACTATTTTCTATCAATTGTGGGAGCATAAGAGAGGAGGATGTGATTATTTCCTTCATCTCATGGGCAGTTTTACTAGACCTAACTCTTTTTGTTGAGCATAGAGTACCTTCAAGGAGGTTGTTCCATTAACTTCAATTCATAGCAGCTTCAAAAGGGGAATCCAAACCCTTACATCAATTTATGGGAAGCTTGTTAGGAGTTCGAGTTAGCATATCATCTCATGGGTAAGAACCTAAGGAAGTATGAGCTAGTTATCCAAGGTTGTGGGGGTCCTAAGGAGGAGATGCACTTTCTGTTGTAGATCTGTTACAATTGTGAAGATGTTAAGAAAAGTAATTGTGTCCTTATTTGTTGCTCGTAGAAGTATGCCATAGCTTTAGTAGTTATTTTAATATGTAGGCATAAAAAAAAAACGTTGATCTAGAACAGATCGAATGGTTGATCCTCTCTTTTGTTATTCACACTAGATATAATCCTTGTTATATGCATATTGTGGGTGCTTAGATATGGTGGAACCATTATAAAGGGGAGTTTGTCTTATTACAATTCATGTTGGTCATATCCCAATTGTTACAGATCAGAAATTCCAAGTAAATCAGAGGTATTTTTTTCCTTTAATTTATGTTATTTCAGTTAAGTGTGAGGATATCACTCACATCAAATGTACAGTTGTGTTTTGATATTAAATACAATAAATAATTTATGGAGTGTCAAACTATGATGGTTTTGTTGTGTAATTGTTACAAGGAATTGTTATAAATTGTTTGACATAATTTATAAGCCAATAAACCCATGAAAACACATCATCTACAAACTGGTTGATGGAATATCTAACCTATGAAACACACAACAAGCTACCAGCAGTCACATATATGCATCGATTGTCCATAAAGAAGTACAACAACAGTAGCAAGGTTAGTTAGAGTGGGTTCTTTTTCATGCTAACTAAGTGTTTGTCAAAAGTCTTAACCAGAAAATCATCCAATAACTAACAACAATGAAAAAGAGAGTTATTCAGTGGGTTTTGAGGTTGTTGGCCAACCATTTGCTAGAATTCATGACCCAAATAATAATATAAATATAAAAACAATAAGTGTGAATTTATAGTAGCAATAAGGTGGGACATTACACCCCTAAACTCTCCTTAGGCTAGTGGGATTTCAAACTTTATCTTCCCACTATGATTCTCATCTCAAGTATTAACTCCAGGGATAGAAATATGCTCACATGGAGTGTTCCACCGACTAATGTCATAGTTAGAAATGGGTTCAAGGCCAATCAGAATGGGCTTCCAAGGTATTTGAGCTTTACCCTTGATCACATCTTCTATCCTACGTGGAAACCATGTGGAATCCTCCATGTCATCTGCACCAACAAATATATTGGTGTGTGTGCTAGAGTTACAATGACATGTCATTGGACACGTCACACTCCCATAACAATCCTTTGGAAGAAAGATTCTACACGAACAGGGAATGAACTCTTATGGATCGATGATTATGTCTCATTTGGCTTGGGTTTAATCAAAAATTGGTGGTAAATCAAAATATCCCTCATCAGGAATGTAGGTAATGCAATTCCAACCCTTTCTCTTGAAAGGTTCCCTCCGATAGGCTTACTCCTGAGAGATCCAACAGAAAGGAATGAAGGGAAATGACGGTCCCGATTCACTCGGAACCCCTAATACACATGATGGCTAGCTATCTCACCTAAGTCCTCCACTCGCTCAATAGGCAGAGTCCACCACAAGATCTATGGTTGAGATATTATCGAGTGACTCCTTAGAAGATCAACAACCCTCATTTACTTGGGATCTCGCTATCAATATATACCACTCTCCATGACTTTGTGGTTTCTCCAAAAAATTCCTTCTGACTGGAGTTTTCCAACATATCCAACGATTGTTGAATCCCCCAATCTAATGGTCAAGAACCTCTCAGATCTAAGATCCACTCAATGGTTAATCAGCCTCACAACTCTGACAGGGTTCTCCATCGACTAGACCCATAACAAGATCAATATCTCATATCATATTGGTCGAGCCTTTGAGAATATCAATGGCTCTAGTTTTTTCAGTATTTCACCTTCGGTATGTCTTAATCGAAAATCCCCCTCATGCAATCGCCATGTTTCTTCTGAACACTACATTCTGACGAGTTTAGTGAAATGGCTCACAATGGAATCCATAGTCCATATCTCATCGGTTTGACCTTTTAGTAAATAAACAACTCTCATTGGTTTAAAACATTCATGTCGGGAAGTTCACCCTGGCATCGCTCCAACGTTTTTCCAAAAAGTTCTCCTTTCGAAAGGCTTACACCGAAGCCTCGATCTTTGATGAATGGTTGGATTAACTCTCCACATTGAATCAATTATTGAGGTCCTCTTGAAGTTTAAACAAGGATTTGAATAGGGTTAAAGGGCATTTTAAGGCAAATAGACTCATGACCTTCTTGGCATTTCTTATAGATTTTTAACCCCAACTCCTTAGGCCTTTGTCCTCCATTATTTAGTACATCGGTGACACCTCCAACAAATCCTGAATGAATATTTTCTCATCCTATAAACTTTTCATTCGATGGTTTGGGGAAATCACAGGAACGCAAGCCTCCATTGGTCCACATCTTATACATAGTTAACACGGAAAATCAATCAG
The DNA here is from genome assembly GCA_010110895.2 of Picea sitchensis. NCBI lineage: Eukaryota > Viridiplantae > Streptophyta > Pinopsida > Pinales > Pinaceae > Picea > Picea sitchensis. The sequence continues at coordinate 59,844 of SNQJ01S0013224.1, read as the reverse complement.
TCTTAGAAAGAACCCCATTATACACCCAAAACTCAAAATTTAACATTCATTCAACATATTAAAAAAATACAAATATTCATATTCATCAACAAGCATTTTCCAATTACATTAAGAGACACTTATATATTTCAGGTCAAGATTTAACTTGTCAATTGACTGAGGGTGAATGCCTTTCCACCCAATCATAGGCTTTGTTTCACTTTTTCTTTCTACAGCAAGCCACCCCTGTGCCAGGACATGATACTACCAATGGACTCTCACAATTTGGATTTTAGGTTAAGGAATTGGTCAAGAAGGTTACTCTCCTTCACTTCACTGGCAAAAACATACACGACAAGGAAAACACATTTTAGCAGAGGTTTCTAGTATTACAAAATTGGCAAAATTTGTCAAGAAAACCTCTTCTACAACATATGTTATCGATAGAGGATGTTTTTGTGGATACTATAATGGAAGTTGATTATAACTAAAAAAATATGGGTGGTCGAAGGTGTTAGTGGATATTTACAAATTGGTGTTTTTGTATAAGGCACAAGCATCGGTGCGTACATACATCTACAACACCGATGTTGTACACATAACATTAAGCATCAGGGCAGTAAAATATGAAAGCATCGGGGTAGTAAAATATTTAAGCACCGGGGTGTTTGTATTATAAGCATCGGGGCTTTAACATCAAAACGCACCAGGAGAGTTAAATATAATTAATCATCRAGGCTTTCTGCATAGAACGCACAGGTGAATTATTAATAACAAGGCACCGATGTTGTATAAAATAATATGCATCGGTGCGTTACAGGGAAAAATGCCCTAGTGCATTAAAAATCGAAAGCATTTGTGCTTTGTAGTAACAAACAAGCCTCGGTGCTTATCAATAACACAATAGTGTTGGTGTGTATCAATAACACATACGCATCGATGCTTCATATAAGATAAATACACCGATGGAAAAAAAATTAATATAATTTTGTGGTATTAAATTAATATTGAAACTAGTGCTAATTTATTACATAAAAGCACAGGTGTGAATTTCATATGCAATGCATCGGTGAGTTTTAATATTAAACATGTTGATGAGATTAATAATTAAAATACATGGAGAAACATCGACCTGTGATAGTGCAATTATGTTGGACACACCGACCACACTGAGAGGGGGTGTGAATCAGTGTAGGGGTCTTTCACAAACTTCCCTTCACAAAACTCCTTAGTTAGAAATCACCATTTACTCATTACTTATTTTTGTCATTTATAACCAGTTAAATGTGAACATACATCAGCAACATATATCATCAATAATTCATCACGACAAGGAACACAAATACCATAATATGTATGTACAATTTTATTTTTATTACGGACTACAATCCTTGGGTTATCAGCAACAACTGAATAGAGCTACAACTCCACAAGAGCACCATCTCTACAATGCAAGACTCAGCTTACACAACTCATCTCCAACTAAGAAGAGGAATCAATCCTCAATAGATACCAATATTTCAACAAGTACGCGACCTGTCAGTAGTGCAGCACACGTATGTATGCTCCCTACCAGTAGTACAGCTCGCGTATGTATGTGGCATGTATGTACTACAGACTGCGTGTGACTTCTAAACAACTAGGGTTTTCTCTCCATGAAAAACTCAAATCTTTTGAAGCCTTCAGTCACATTCACTTATGTATTTCACTGACCAATCTAAATCATAACCAGTTTCAACACATCCATACTCTCCAACAACTTACTCATGCTCCTCAACCATACAATATGAATGCTACTCAAACATAAGTAACCAATATACTATGGAAATCATATCAGTGCTGAAACATAAGAGTGTTTCTCACTCTATCAATCAATCAACATAACCATATCACCACAAACATACCAAGAATGCCTTAAGAATTCATCATAAAATAGAAAGAGTATCCATCAAGACAACTATGTAACCATACCAGAGTTTCTATGGCATATCTGAGCCCATAGAATGCAAATCTAGAACTTATTCAGACTTCAAGAACCTGACACCAGCTTACACTCAAGTTTTCATGACTTCCATCTACCGTACGTGCTCTTTCCTCCTTTAGCCCATGTGTGTACATGCTCTCGCTCACTGCAGCCCGTGTATGTACACTCTATGGCCCAATGTGACTCGTGTACTCATTCAGAAACTAGGTTTTTTGAACTTCTGAAACTTTCGTCGTCAAGCTCTCAGACTTACGAAAATTTTGATGCGTCCATGAGATCCTCCAGACAATCTCTCTCTCATAATGGATCTCCAATATGTTCTCAAGAGATATATTTCACAAGAGACCCTTGCCTCATATTTATACTCTCCAAGTAGCTTCCTTAGAAGCATCTTCTAGGCCATTTTGTCCACATAGTCACCTATGTCCAACTTTGCCCAATTTTCCACTTGTTCATGTATCCAATAGCCACTTGACCACTTAACCCATTTTCCTCATTTTAGGGTTAACCTGCTTATAACCACTTTCCATAATTAGAAATTTCTCCATTTACTTTATTATTTAAATAATCCTCCTTGACTTTGTCACTTCACTTTATTATTTAAATAATCCTCTTTGATTTTCTCACTTCACTTTATTATTTAAATAATCCTCCTTCTTTGCAATCACTTTGACTTCTTTGACCTTTTGGGGCTTCAAGCCAACATATGAGGGTCCTTCAACTTCGTAAAGCCATAACTCTCAAACCGTGAGGAGTTATGTGATGTTCCACATACCACCGGAAATGGCATGACAAGCACTATCTATCTAGGATAGTTTCCCTAAAAAATTCATTGATCTTCATATTATTATTCCACAATTAAGCATGGGTTCTCTAACCATACTTCTAGGATAAGTCAACCACGAAGCGTCTTCCTGTGAGGGATTTCACCATAAGGGGACCACTTTGGAGTTCATCCATTTGTACTCCTTATCAAGGCAATAATGAGTCATATTTACATCAATTCAACTATGCATCATATATCAATGAAACCACATCGATCCATCTTCATCTATGCATCATATATCAATGACAACCCATTGATCCATCTTCATCTATGCATCATGTATCAATGACTATGATTCCACTTGACATCAATCCATTCACATAAAGGACAATACATAATACATCAATATTCTATGACAAGGCATTGTTCCTTTGACATCAATCCTTTGGCATACAAGACATTGTTCCTTTGACATCAATCCTTTGACATCAATCAATCAATCCTTTGGCATCAATGACAACATGATCCAACAAATTATTGTTATTTTTTAATTCCATATTTATCAAAACATTTGCATATATCTTATATTTTGATTAGTGAATTTGGATATAATGTTTGGATTAATTTGTTATATCATGAAATTTTACATCTCTTCATTATAATAATTAGTCATCCATATATTTAATCAGTGATGTAACATTTCACTGCGACATTGGACAACGCAATACAATAAATTAAAACATATTTTATTATATGAATAAGAGGGTCTTTGTCATACAAAATGGGACACTTATTGGTACTCCCTTGTCTTTCAAATGGGACATTATGTCCATTACATTAAACAAAAATGTATGGTTTTCACAGACAATTATTTCAAAAAAATACAATTGCAATTTGCATTGATATCCAAATATATTGGTCATCATTCTTCACCCAATGTCAATCAATTTTTATGATGGCTCTTCTTTGTATGTTAGCACCTATTTGAATACATTCAAGGATGGTTGTTATAAAACAATTGAAAATATACAACAACAAAAAAAACATTAAGTTGTGATAAGGAAATAAAAATTACTCACAAACTTTGGTATCAACCCTTTTCTTCCTTGTCGTCCAGTTTTATGTGCAGAATGAGTTCCATTTTCTTTTCTTTTATGTAAGAGAATATTTGAAAATTAATATTTAATGTATAATTAATTATTTGTACCTAATAGAAAAAATCAATGATTACATACATTTGAAGTACGTTAATGTTGATATAGTTCCTCCTGCTATGCAATTACGTCCAATTCTTTGACCGTATCCTTGTACACTTTTTTGGACATTCCTACTGGCATATTTCGGATATCATCTCGTTGGTCCTCTGGGATTTTCATAATTTTCCTGAAAAATTAAAACGACAATAAAGTATTTTTATATTGATATATGAAAACTAAATATCAAAAAATTGATATATTAATAAATGAATACTTTGTAATATATATATATATATATATATATTCTAAAAAAGTGTTTTTAGGAATATTACTTTTTGAATGATTACTTTTTGTTGTTGTATGTTTTTTCTATTGCAAGTCTGACAGATCTCATTGACCATTGTGTTGGATTACTGAGAGGGGGGGTGAATCAGTAATAGAGAAGTTTAATCATGTTTAACCATATAATGTAAGTGTTATATCAGTGTAGCATTATCATCCAATAATTTCAAAGTAAATAAACAATGAACAAATGAGCAATCATACACATACACAGTACAACATTGTTTTTACGTGTAAACCCAAAGCGGGAGAAAACCACGGAATGTTTTTTCTTATATGTCTTGAAGAATGACATTCATTGGAAGCAACAACTTCCTTTGTTTTCCAGCTACAACTGGAAGGAGGCTCCAACCCCCTAGTTTATCAGGCTACAACCACCTATCCTTGCCCCATCCACCCGCCCTGAAATATAAATGTCAAATGTAGACAACTTTTCATTGTCACTAAATCAACCACTACCATTGTCAACTTGTCACTGTCAACCTATAACAACCTGTACCAATCAACCTGCACCAAACAACTTGTACCAATAACCTGAACCAACATGTACCATGCATCAACCTTGACTCATCAAGATGTACCAACATCATCAACTATACACCTCATGTATGTGTCAATTCATCAAATATACACCTCATGTATGTGCCAACTCATCAACTACTTGTCTCAACCATGTACCTAACATGTACCTCAACCATATACCAAAGACATGCACCAATATAACCATCAAAATTTATCTAACAATTCATCACTCCATCCATAAACCAAATACCATAAATCCTTACATCAAACCATGTGCCACAACCTCACTGTTATGTAGCCTCAAGCTAAACCAACAACTTCAGCAACACATCACAACCAAAATACCAATACCTATATGCCAAATACCAACAACAAAATACCAACTATATCCCTCAAAAAATCCAATATATGTAGCAATACTGAACATCCAATACCATCTCAAGAGCTAAACCCTATCTCACAAAGCATACCTCAAACAAGATGTGCCATATCTCTCATAAATAGACCCCAACCATGTTGTTGTTGTGATTTTTTTGCCACACTTTTTCTGCCGCACTTTTTCTGCCGCGATTTTTCTGTCGTGTTTTTTTTGCCGCACTTTTTCTGCCGCATTTTTTGTGCCACGATTTTTCTGCCGCACTTTTTCTGTCGCACTTTTTATGCCGCACTTTTTCTACTGCAATTTTTCTGTCGCAATTTTCCTGCTGCACTTTTCCTGTCACACTTTTCCTGCTACACTTTTCTCTATAAATAATACCTTCCCAAATAAACTTTCACAAAATATATATTCAATAGGTTCAAGTGTGATTAAATTAGAGAGCCTTGCCTCTTATTTATACTTTCATGTAGCATCCCACTTTCCTTATTTTAGGGAGTTCTCTATTAACTTTATTATTTAAATAATTTATTTTGCAAACACTTTGACTACTTTGACCTTTTGGGGCTTCTAAATGACTCATGAGGGTTCTCCAACTTCACATCACCATAACTCTCTAACCATGAGGAGTTATGTGACATTCCACAT
>SNQJ01S0013224.1:22020-37363 GCA_010110895.2 Picea sitchensis | reverse complement strand
CATTCTCATGGCATCCTCCAGTTCCCATGTGGCCTCATCTGCTCCAAAGTGATTCCATTTCACCTTGACGTGCATGAAGACTCAGTTTGGGAGCAATGTCTCACTCCTATCTAGGATGAATTGAAGCTTAGACTGGAATTCTCCGTCTGGTTCCACCTGTATCAGATTCCAATCAATAATGTGATTAGAATCATGAATACACTTCTTTAATAAGGATACATGGAACACATTTTAATCTTTAACAGTAGGTGGTATAGAAAGTATGTATGCCATTGGTCCCACTCTTTCTAGGACTTCAAATGGTCAACAATAGTGGGGTGATAACTTGTCACAAGTTCCCATCTTAGGGATATTATTTTGGGTTTCACCCTGATATACACATGATCTCCCACCTTGAATTCCTTGTGAGTTATTTTTCTATCTGAATATCATTTTTGTCTACCCTGGGCAATTTTAGGTTTTGCTTTATTCTGATCACTTCTTAGTCCATCTCTCTTAACAAGTCTAGTCCAAGCGTGATTTTTTCTACTCGATTTTCCCAACTAATAGGAACTATGCACTTTCTTTTGTACAGAGCCTCAAATGGGCTCATATTCAACTATTCTTGATAACCATTATAGTAGGCAAACTCTATCAAAGGTAGATATTATTCCCATTGCATGGGTGGATGCATGACATGCATCCTGAGCATATATTCGATTACTCTATTTACCCTCTCAATGTGTCCATATGTTTGAGGATGGTAGTCTATGTTGAATGCTAGTTGCATTCCAAAGCCTGTAAATAATCCTTTCCAAAAATTCGAAGTGAATTTCACATCTTGATTTGAAATAATGGTCTTGGGCATACCATGCAACCTAAAAAATTATTTTATAAAAACATTAGCAACATCTATAGATTTAAAAGTGGACTTAATTGGAATAAAATGAGTTCCCTTGCTCATACTATCCACTAGTACCACGATTGCATCATGTTTCCTAGTTGTTCTTAGAAACCCTGTGACAAAATCCATGGAGATATCTCCCACTTCCATTCTGGAATTTGCAATGGTTGCAACAATCCTACCATGTGCTTGTGTTCAACTTTGACCTGTTGACACTGCAAGAACTTTGCAATGTATTATGTAACAATGTTTTTTGTTCTTGGCCAATAATATAGGTGTCTTGATGTTGTTATCATCTTCTAATAACTAGGATGACCTACATAAGGTCTCCTATAAAACTCATTCATTATAATTTTCTTCATCTATGTTGAACCAGGTATATACAGCATATTGTTACACATTAACAACTCATTTTCTATGAGTTGGTATTCCTCATACTTTTTCCTTTTTGGATATTGTTGCAAGCCTTCCTTTGCCAGATTGAAATTATTATCACCTTGAAAGATAATTTTGATTCTCTATTGAATGTTAGATTCACACATGATTGTGGATTCTATGTGCATTGTCTACACACTTTGGTTGAGTGCATATTCTACTCGATTTTCCCTTCCTTTTATATGTTTTATCTCGAAATTGAATTACTAACTAGTGCCATCCATTGGCCTATTTGGCATTCAATCGTGGTTGATCAAATAAATACTTTGGTCCATAATAATATATCATCAAGAAAAATACCCTTCAAATCAAGGAATGTCTCCACATATTTAACACATGCACAATGGCTGCAAGTTCCAAGTCATGAGTGATATGTCACTTCTCATGCTCATTTAATTTACTTGATTCATAGAAAATCACATGTCCCTCTTCCATAAGGACTCTACCAAGTCCCTCCTCACAATAATTAGTGCAGACTAGGAAATATTTCTCAAGGTTTGCAATTTTTAGAATAGGGGAATTGGTCAAGAGGTGTTTTAGTTGTTGGAAGTTGGTCTCACACTATGATGACCATACAAATATCATCCCCTTCCTCTGCAATGAGGTGATGAGATGACCAATATTGGAAAGTCCCTTATTAAACCTCATGTAATATCCAACTAATACCATGAATGATCTCACCTTAGATACATTCTGAGGGGCTATCCAATCCATGATTTTCTTATTCTTTTCTGGATATACAACCACTCCCTCTTCTGAAATTATGTGGCCCGAATAATGGATCTCCTTATGAAAGAAGTCACACTTGATATACTTAGCATATAGTTGGTGATATCTTAGCACTTATAGCACCAACCTAAGATTCTCCTTATGTTCTTTCTTGGTCTTTGAATATACTAGGATATCATCAATGAACAAAAGGATGAACTTTTCCAAATACTTGTTGAGAATGTTGTTCATCAAACACATAAAGGTGGTAGGTGTGTCGATAAGCCCAAAAGGAACCACCACAAATTCATAGTCTCCATACCTCATTCTAAAATTTGTCTTGTGTGTGTATTCATCCTTAATCTTGACTTGGTGATATCTAAATCTAAATTCAATTTTATAAAATATTGTAGATCTTGTGAGCTAATCAAAAAGATCATTAATACTAGGAAATGGGTATGTGTTCCTGATGGTCATATTGTTCAATTTTCAGTAGTTAATACACAACCACATGGTACCATCCTTTTTATTCACAATTAGTGTTGGTATTCCCCATGGGGACACACTCGGCCTGATATACCCTTTATCCATCATTTATTTTAATTGCACCTTTCACTCTAGCAACTCTAGTGTACTCATTCTATAGGGTACTTTATATGTTTGTACTACTCCTAGTACAAGGTCTATGGAAAAATTAGTATTTTTCTTAGGAGGAAGTCTGGGCACCTCCTTTGGGAACACATCTTTAAATTCCCATAACATTGGGTAATCCTCAACCTTCAGCTCACTATTTTCAATTATGTTGAGTACTTGTATTGCATACAAGGGACAACCCTTTTGACTAAAATTCTTGAGTTGCAGTGCTGATATTTTCCTTACTAATACAAGATTTTGAATTCCTTGCAACACCCTCGTGTTGCCTTGATTTATCTTCGCATTCCAAGGTATTTTCATGGAAGTTCATTTTTTCATTATGGACAGCCAACCAAACCATACATATTAGTACATCATATGACCCCAAAGGTAGGATATATAAGGTTGATTGTGTGTGCATTCCATTCATTTCAAACGGTATGCTTCAATCACTTATGTTACCTTCACTTAGTTCTTGTGTCTAGATGAACGAACCACAATTTTGCACATTTTTTCCTCTGTAAAGTACATGCTCAACAACTTGGGGTGAAACATAGCTAAGGTTAGAACTAGGGTCATTCAAAATAGAAATTGGTTGTTTGGAAGTTATACCTTCCAGCTCCACCATATAAGCTTGGTGGTCTGCTTGTTGATTCTCAACATATGCATAGATTCTTGGTACATTCTTGGCCACATCATTAATAGTGGTAGCCTCTTGAACATGGTAAACCCTTTTATTTTCATGTTGTTTGTGAGGTATGCCCCTCAAAAAGTGTTATTCTCCATAACCCCAACATTGTAGAGGTCATTTATTCTTCTCCTCTACATTCTCCCTTACTTGTTCCATTGGCATGTTCCCAATTTGAGGTGGAAAATTCTATTGGTGCATACTTCTAGTTGAATAACTGAACTGAGCACTTGTTTTTGGGTTCTTATTTTGGGATGGTTTAAATCCCTTCCTATGAAATTTGGGCTTATCTTTTCTCTTCCAATATTTAGTATGCTCCTACCTATGCTTAGATTCGTCATAACAATACTTGGCCTTTCTAATGGTGTATTCCTCAATCCTATCCTCGTAGGACTATGGTAATCCACTGAGGAAGTGTTGTATCCTTTCTTTCTCATCCTTAAGGTAGGGAACATACCTCAACAACTCAAAGAACATATTGGCATAAGCATCCATGGTAAGTTGTCCTAAATTATGTTTGTGGAACTCCTTAATCTTACCATCATAGTACTTTTCTGATAAATATGCCTTCCTCAAATATTTCTCAAACTATTTCCAGGTTAGCTTACTTTCATATAATCCCTTAACATCCTTGAGGTCTTCCCACCATACAAAATCTCCTCCATTCAGATTGAAAATGTTTATCTTTTCCTTTGTATTTTATGAGTAATTATGCATTCAAAAATACTTCCTTAATCCTAACAACCAAGCCTTGGCTTCTTCTCCTTTCTTGATTTCTCCATAAAAGGTTGGAATATTTTCCTTATTGAATTCTTCTGTCAGAGAACTATGTGAGTGTCTCTTCTTCTTTTTCTTCTTCTTCTTCTTCCTCTTCTTGGGAACACTTGACCTAGTATCATTGTTGGACAACTCTTTCATAGTGGTCTTTCCACTAGATAACTCTATGGAAGTATCTCCACTAACTCTACATCTCTTAGCATCCCTATGCCTTTTCCTGGAAGAACTGCACCCCACATTACCATGATATGGCCATGATTTTGGATATCTAATGGGCTCTATATATTCTTAGACTATTGTAGTCATGTGTTTCTAGTAGCTGGACCTTGTTGCAATAGCTTTTGGATATCTAACAGACTCTACAATAATACTCCATTTAATTACACATGTTCATCTTGAGCTCTCATGAGCCTTTCATTGTGTAATGTCCCCAACTCTTCTCAAGGTCCATGTCACATCAAAATTTTGAATTCTAATACCACATTGTTACATAACTATCCTCCTAGTTGAGTCTCGTTACCATATTGTAAAGTCGCTACTACTGTGACTCACTAAATAAATCTCTGATATCAATTATTTCTTTTGTGGAAGAAACTCATTGAAACTAGTAGCGCGCACAATTTGGTGTGTGCTATGTGCAGCCATGTTTTCCTAGTGCGCACAAACCAGTCTTGTACCACGTGAAACAACTATGTATTATCAATTCTACGTGCTCAACCGCCATTCTTCTGGTTGTGTTGATTGTCCCTCAACATGCATGGAATTTCTGGCTTCGTACTAGAACTCATATGATTAATGTTGAAGTTACTTAATAGATAGTGACTATAACAGCATAATGAACTCATAATACAACTATGCACACAACCATTCCTATGTTGTGCATGAGGTCTGTCCCATTTCATGTGTGCTGACGGATTTCCATGTGCATGCGATGATTCAGGCCTTGCCTCAAAATCTCATGATCGTTACCAGCGGAATTTTCTAACATGAAACAATTAATAACTACCATGATATACATATTCAATAGTTATGCATAACTAACAATACATGCACAACCCAACATAAATGTACTAATTCCATAAATAGAAATAGAATACACATTCACATGTTAAATAGTATATAAACACATATAAATTTCCATGGCCCATGCCCTGCATATGCAGCAAACATGCAGTTCTACAACATATACAATCCACACACAATATATATACAATTGTAACTCATAATATATTTAACATGTATATGCACATTACTTAGAGATTAATACACATAAGAAGACACTTATATTTTGTTGTAATCCACCAATTGTGTGTAGACTTCAGATGCTCCTCCCAGCCATAGATTATGCCACTCAGAAACTCTCAGCAGTAGGTCACCCCCGATCTAGGGATTAAACTCCACAAAGGAAAAGGATTCCTAAGCCAAGATAAGGTCTGTCAATAGTCAAAACACTTAGATAAAGGTACCAACCCCATAAAATAGAATGAAATCCAGCATTCCCCACATGTTTGTCCCACCCCAAGAAGTGTTCTCATTATCTATTCAACATCCCTTCAATTGCCCCACTTCCCTTCAAGCAATTTAGCAACAGGTCGGATAGGAAGTCTCAGAGTCCTCTAACTACTAATTTTCACCTTGGGAAATCAATTCCCAGAAATTATCTTGCCTGTAGATAATGCTCATGGTTCTAAAAACCTACTTCTTCGACAAACATAGGCCTCACAACCTACTTCTTCAAAAAACATAGACCTAACAACCCACTTCTTTGATCAACATGGGCCTGAAAACCCACTTCTTCGACAGACACAAGCTTGAAAACCTTCCTCTTCAATAGCACATGGGCCTTCCCAAGTACAAGGTTATGTGATGGCAGCAAATTACAGCAAGATATGGATTCTCATCTGAGGAAAGTTGGTATGCATGATCCAGGAATGAGTGAATCCCCCGAAATACACTAAATCCCAACAATATATTTGCATGGCTAAAACTAGACACTTATCACTTTAAGAACTAGCTTCGCTCCACTTGGTGACTCGTTCCCATCCCTTAGGAACTTAGGATAAATATATATCCCATATTGTATTTTTAGAAATATTATTAAAATATTCCATTTTCCTAACTCTTAGCCCCTTTTTCCATTTCTAGTGGAGTTTAAACCCCTCGTCTCTTTTTGTCTGATTAGTCTACGTGCAATGATATGTTTTTATTAATATCTGAGTGTAATTACATTTTAAAAAAATAGGCGCATTGTCCTTTGTCGCAATCCAAGCTCTCCATCCTAATAACCACACAAACACTTGGGCCTCAATATACATATATACAAAGGCTCTCTGGCCCCAAAATATCTTGGCTACAAACATGGTCTGGTGTGCACTTTGAAGCGATCCTCACGCACTTACTGAGGTGCATGCAAAGCTATGAAATGGGTGTGCACTCTTCCCTTGGTGCATACACACAAAAATCCTCACGCACTTACTCAAGTGTGTGCAAAGCTATGAAACAAGTGCACACTCTTCCCTTAGTGTGTGCACGCTCAACTATACCCAAAACTTATGCCCCCATGGCTAACTAGCCTATATGTACATTTACATTTACATTACAATTGGGGTTTTGCCTAGGGGTATTACACATTGTCTGCTTTTAGACTCCTTATTGTGGCTACCAAATCTAGAGGGGCTTCGCTAGCCCTACTGCCATCAAATTATTCATATCGAAAGTGTGATGTCTCTTCCATTTTGTGTTGCACCATTCACTTTTTAGAACCTCCTATGTGCTAAAAATAGTGAACCACTATTAGAAAACCACACTTCAAATTATATGCAAAAAGACTCTTGGCATTGTCAAGGAACCAGTATGCTTTGACAGTCTCGAACTAGGACTGTATTATTGTTGTTGATCCTACTCAAAATTGTTGTTATCACTTCATTAGCATGGTCAAATCATTCAGAAACAAAATATAAACTTTAATAATACAATATATTACAAAACCCATTCATTCTTGGTGGCCCCTTTCAAGCCTAGAGTTTGAAATTTTCTTTTATACCACTCTGTAATACACATGACCCCCCCTAAACTCTCCTTAGGTTGGTGGGATGTCAAACTTTCTCTTTCTGCTATAATTCTAATCTCAAGTATTAACCCCATGGGTAGAAATTTGCTCACATGGAGTGTTCCCATAACTAACTACATTGTCAGAAACCGGTTCCAGGACAATCAAAATGGTCTTCCAAGGTCTTTTGGATTTACCCTCGACCATGTATTCTATCCTACGTGGTTGCCAAGTGAAATGTTCCACGTCATCTGCACTAATGGAAATATGGTTGTGTGTGTTGGAATGGCGATGAATTTTCCTCAGATACGTCACACTCCCATAGTAATCTTTTGGCAGAAAATGTCTATGCGATCATGGAATGAACTCTCCTAAATCGACAGTTTTGGCTCACTTGGCTTGGATTTAATCAACGGTTGGTAGTAAATCAAAATCTCCCTAATTTAGAATGTAGGTCATGCAATTCCAACCCTTTCTCTTGAGAGGTTCTCTCCTACATCCTTACTCCTGACAAATGCAATGAAAGGAAATCAAGGGAAACAATAGTTCCAATTCACTCAGACCCCCAACCCACATGACATCTAGTGATCTCACCTAAATCCTCCACTTGCTCGATAGGTAGAATGCACTACAATATCTATGGCTAATATCTTATTGGTTGAATCCTTAGTAGATCAATATCCCTCATTTACTCAAGATCTCGCTATCGGGGCATACCACTCTCCACAAACTTGTGGTTTCTCTAAACAATTCCTTTTGAACTAGAGTTTTCTGACATATCCAACAGTCATCGAATCCCCCAATATAATGGTCAAGAACTTCTCAGATCTCATATTTGATCAATGGTTAACCAGCCTCATGAATTCAATAGGGTTCTCCATTGGTTGGACCCACATTGAGACCAATGGTTCATATCTCATCGACCAAGCCTCCAAGCAGATTTACAACTATATTTAATTTTGTCTTCCACCTTCAGGATTTCTTCACCAAAATTTCATAGGATACTTTAGACAAGTTATTCATTTGAGGTCATGCATGTATAGGTTGGGTTTCTGGGAAAGCTTCCTATTTTATTCACATAAATTTTCCAGTTTCCCCCTCACCAAGTCCCACTTGTGGTATCATGGCTAGTACTGCAAGGCTTCCCCTCAGTCAATTGGTAGGTGTTTTTATTAAAAATAAAATAGAATTACAGTGTTCATCAATTACAATTCATGAAGTATTAAGCATAGTTACAGACTTTGGGGAAAATGGGGTGTTACAATTTCAATGACAATGTAGATGGAATAGTTTATTTTGTAAATAAATCAAGTCTCAAACCTTTGGAAATTGGCATTATCAGGTTGAAATTTCATGGACTCCATGATTTTATTTTGCATGATGTGCTCTATCTTCCTAAGTTGTGAAGTAATTTGTTGTCCCTTGTGCACATTTGATAGCAATGCCACTCTATTCATATATTCAGTGGAAAAGTTGAAATAAGGAAGGTTTCTAATAACATGGTTGTCATGACCGGAGTGGAAGATGGAATATTGTTGAAGTTGAAAGGGACATCTTCTCATGCATAGAATTTTGCATACCTCTATCATCACAATGAAGGTACAATGTCATCTAGTCTCTTGTGGCATGTTAGATTTGGTCACATTAATTATGATAGCGTTATTTTGCCGAAAAATAATGGTGTTTCTAGTTTTCCTACTATTCCTAGGAACTTGAAGCAAGGTGATGCTTGTATCCTTGGAAATAATGTTGGAGAAATTTCTATTTTCGACACACTATTTCAGTGGGAGTTAACTGACTAGTTCTATTTTATAATTTCTATTACCATCACTATTATGCATGCATGCATTCCTAAGGAAAGCTAACTTCTTGATTGATTTTATTAATTATGGAATGTTCTTCCCTATATATGAGTGCATTTCACGCATTCATTGTATCATATTGATCATATTGATCATCATATGTATCAATCATCATTTATTGATCAGCTCATTGGAGTAGTGTGAATATATTTTCTCAGTCTTCCATATTGAATCTCTCTTCCTTTCTTGATAAGATTTGTTTGTACTTGCTTTAGCTAGATATCCTGTGCAAGTTTCAATGAAATATTGACATGGTATCAAAGCTAAGTTGCTTGGAGCAAGTTACACAAGCCAAAGAATAAGGAAAATGAGATTTTCAGAAAGCATAATACATGTAAAATACAAAGGGAGTTCTCCCAAATAATTAATTTTTTGAGGAAACGACTTGCATAAGAAGTAAATCGACCCATTATGCAAGTGTGTTTTCAACCGTTTGGAGAAATTCCTCATTGTTTTCTCTAAAAGGAAATCAGAAGATCACCTTCTGAAACTGATACGAAATTTCCATTTAAAGTGACCTTTCTACAGTGATTTCTCCCAAAATATTAACTTTCTGAGAAAATGGTCCAAGAAAGAAGTAAATTGACCCATTCTGCAAGTGGGTTTTCAACGTTTAGCGAAATTGCTCATTGTTTTCTTAGAACGGAAGACGAAAGATCGCATCTTGAAACTAATATGAATTCTCCATTTGATGTGCCCTTTCTGCAGTGATTTCTCAATTTTTTCTCTTGCAGATTGAGAGTAAAATTTTAGGGGTTTCTCATACTCAGTTGGGAGAGAATCATTTTAATGGAGGAAAAATATGCAGTTATATTGACCCTTCAAAGTTTGAATCTAAAACTTGTCAAAGAAGTTAGCAAACTTCGAGGTGAACAAGAGAGATCCAATATTTGTCTTCAAAACATGTGTACCTATTTTTCCATGGATTTTGGACTCATTGGGAATATAATGGAGGATCAAGAAGCTCAAGTTGATACTTGGACCACCCGCATTAATGAAATGGAGGAGAAATTCAGTCTTCTCAATGAGCATTTTTGGGTTGATTTAAAAGAGAAGGAAGATATTATTGTTTGTTTGCAGAAATATCTACAACATCCTCTTGCTTCTAATGTCGTTGTTGTATTTCTCAGTAATATTGAGCTTCCTTCACCAACTTTTGAGTTTCACACTCGTGGTTTTGGGTCAAAATTGATGCATAATATGCAATACATTGGTGGTGGCCTTGGTAAGAATGGATAGGGGATTTTACATCCAATTCATCCTATGATGAGACTAGTAAAAGTTGTTTTGTTGGGACTTCATTGCCAGTAGCAAGTTGTCTTGATATTTCATCCATTAAGACTGAATGTGTTCAATCACAAGATTCCATCACACAAGATGACTCTTCTATTGTTGAGTTGTAGCAGACACCACCTACATCTCTTATTGATGCAACTTTGGAGCTTTCACAACCAGATTCGACACCAACTTCAGCATTAGAGTTTCCATTATCAGACTCTTCAGCACCAGCATCAGAATTTTTGGCAGCAGCAAACTCTTCAACAATAGTTACAGGGTCTACATCCTCCACATATCGACATCCTGGACATCATGATCAGAGACAACATTGTCTTCCTTTTAGGTATCCTCAACTTTTTTTCAATTCCTCTTCTTTCAACTCATTGATGAAGATGTGTATACGACAACATTTTGGCAAGGTACCAACTCCGAGGATTATTTTTGGTTGGCTTGATGATTGGTCATGGCAGCATTTTAGCAACTGTTTGAGGACATCTTACAGATGTGTTTAATCCATGATACATGGGAACCATTCTCATTTCTCTTGAGTTGACTGATTATGTCTCCTTTGCAGTTCCATTCACCACTATTTTGACAACATTTATGGTGTTTCCTTCTATGTTTTGGAAGCACTCTGACTAGCCCGACCATCTTGGTGTAAGCTAGCACCTTAATGTTTGGAGAGATCTAATTGTTTTCAACTAGTATCAGCTACAACATTTTAGCTTCATCACACTCATTGAAGCAGATTATGATCTGTCATCATCAAATCATGCTTCATTGACTTGTCATTTTTCTTGGTTTTGGAGACTATCTACCTACCACATGGTGGATCTCATATGTTCTTTTCTTCTTTTGATGCATTGTCTTTTGAGGAGGTGGTTTTTTCCCACGTGGTTTTCCCTCTTTCCTCATTTTTATTCAGTGTTCATTAGTTGCATTGTACATGAGTACCTAATATGGCCTAGTTGTCGGAACTCATTTTTTACTCCATAGTGATGTTCAGGGGGGTGTTGGAGAAATTTCTATTTTTGACACACTAGGTCAATGGGATTTAACTGACTAGTTCTATTTTAGACTTTATGTTTTTACCATCACTATTATGCATGCATGCATTCCTAATGAAAGATAATTGTTTGATTGATTTTCTGAATTATGGAATGTTATTCCCTATATATGAGTGTATTCCACTCATTCATTGTATCATATTGATCATGTTGATCATCATCTGTATCAATCATCATTCATTGATCAACTCATTGGAGTAGTGTGAATATATTTTCTCATTCTTCCATATTGGATCTCTCTTCCTTTATTGATAAGCTTTGTTTTTATTTGCTTTACCTGGATCTCATGTGTATGTTTTGATGAAACATTGACAAATCATAGAAAACAACAATTTAATGATTCTACTTCTAAAGCATGTAGAAAACTTGAAATCATACCTTTTGATTTGTGTGACCCTATGTTTGTTCCATCTAAAAATGTAAATAGATATATCATGTTTTTTATTGATGATTACACCAGCATGTGTTGGTTATACTTGCTAATAGAAAAATCAAAAGATTTTAAAATTTAAAAAAAATCATGTATGGATCCAAAATGAAGCTCAGTCTTGTATTGGCTCCCTTTGCACTGATAATGGAAGAGAATATACATCTAATGAATTTGAAAACTAGATACATCAACATGGGATCAAACATTAAACCACAATCTCATATAATCCTCAATAGAATGGTGTAGTTGAAAGAATGAACAGGACTCTCCTAATTATGGTTAGTTCCATGATGTTTTTCAAAAATGTAAAATTGATGTTTTGGTTTGATGTAGTTCTATATGCAGTTGTTATGGAGAAAATACTTGGGGTGGCTAGTAATATCTCCCTAGGATCTTCCTACTGATCCTAGTAATATTCCCCTTTAGCCCTGTAGGGTGGAAATTTTAAGGCTATAAAAGATGTCCCCTAATGTGTGAGCTCGGGAAAGGAATGGATTGTTGAAACACATTACAATAAAATAGTATCCATGTGAGGCAACATGAGAAGAGAACAAAGAGTTCCAGAGGTCAAAGAGTACATGCAATCAAACACTAAGGACAAAATCATATATAGACCATCCCCAAGGTATACATACTCAGACACTGAGGAGTATAAAAGCATGGCCGCAAAACAATACATTGTGAATCCATGACATGAAATGCAAGACCATGGCCACAAAAGAATACACAATGGATCCATGTCATCAAGAATATCATAGCCATGATCAAATACAATGTGGATCTATGTTGTCACATATACATCAGGAAGACAACAAACACTAAGGAAAGGGCCCCCAAAGTCTTCAAAGTACTCATATACACGTGATATACTCCATCAAAACTTGGGAGGGGATGTTGTAAAGGAATGATGTGGCTCCAATCCCAAGGTATTCATCCCAAACCCTGATGGTATGAACCTAAAACATGTAAATAGATAATATAATGTCAAGCATGGTAGAAACCATGTTATTATTGGTCATTGAGGTATATCGTTAATAGATGTGAGGGGACCCAAAGATTAGGAAGATGGACCCCAAGGTACCTATTACAATATAGAGAGTGTGAATAAAGGATCTAATTTAAAACACTCATAGAATCAATCGATCATGAGTCAATGATGAAAACCCATTGTCAATAGCAAGGAGGCCTTCCATTAAGGACTACAAGCTCCGAGGTACTAGCTAGTTTCTAGATCCTTCTCCTAGATAATGTGTTGAAGTCAATAGAAATACATCCATCAAAGGCCTTAATGCATATCCCATCAATCAACAAGAAACATACACCAAGAGATGATGTGAAGAGATAGTATCACCAAGTACAACTGACATAGGGATGGTTGACTCGGAAAGTCAACAAAATATCATATGGTAGACTCATTATTAAACTTCCCTTGAACATATGACATGACACAAATGTGACTCGAAAGCAAGACTCAAGAGCTATATGAATATAGTGCAACAATGTAGGATGCATTGAAGCACTCTCCATGATGACTGGAAGAGTAACCAGTCGAAGGAGTATCTCTAACTCATATTATTGGGACAACTCCTAGGAAAGCTAAAACCCAGTTGTAATATGATGACTCACACAGGTTCCATGTTCAAGGATTACTTGACTGGCACTGATATTTCATAAATAGACCAATGGTAAAACAACCCCACTCTTTTTTTCCTATTTTTAGTGTCTCCTTCATGGTTTAGCGAATGCGAAAAAGAGATAAAAGTGTGTTTGATAGTGTCTTTTTCATTTAGTTTTAATAAGACCAAAAAAGTGTTAAAATTATACTCGTGATGGTGTATTATTTCATGTCTTTTAATGAGTTCGAAAAAGAGGTAAAAGTGTACTTGTGTTTTTTGTTTCCTTTATGAGTCCTAAAAAGAGATAAAAGTGTACTCATATGGAGAGAACGAGTGGCTTGACAACATGCTCTTATGTTCCAAGCACATGGAACAAACCTAAGAAAAATGAACACAAATGGTACTGGAAAGTGAGATCCACTCTTAGAATTTATTCTCTTCATGGGTATGTGGATGAAAAATAGAAGCCAAATAATGCAAGAGGTAGGTGGTCAGGCTACTATAATAACGGTAAGTAGGATTTTGGAAAATAGTAGTACAGCGGTGGGGTAAATGACTAGAGCATCAAATGCATAGGAAACCATTAAGAAACATGAAAAAATTTGGAATCCCGTCGAGATATTTCCAGAATATAAATGAAGAGAGGAAAATGAGTCTCAACATCAAGTTATGGTGGGACTACAAAGGGATTCTTGGACCTATGGAAAATTGTGGCATGGGAACCAAATAGAAATTTGTGTGATAACTAGGGCACCCATAGAAGGTAGGAACTACCAAACAAGTTATGACATGCAAAAATGGAGTGGATAATGTCCCAACCTAATGGGATTGAACCGAAGGCATGTGATGGAAAAATGGACGGTTAATAATACAAATCATGGATGCATGGAAAAAACTATTCCTATATGTCAGTTCAAAGAACACACACCTCAAGTTCAGTGAAGGTCGGCATCTTGATAATAAAAAAAAAAAGGAGTCCCAGTAATCCCATTTTCACATGTAAACTAGATTTTGGGGTCAAAACGCATAGTGAAATCTCAAAAAAGGAAAAAAAAATGTATTTTTTGAATATGATATATGGAAAGAAAAAAAAAACTCACACCAAACACCTATGTACAAGAAAATACACATTTGAATGGGTTATGCAAAGTAGATGGCATTTCCATGCTCATTCCAAGGATCTTTATCGTCATCCATGAACACATGAGCCATTGTCGGCATCATATGGCACACCATGTCGGATCCATGCCATATATTAATGAATTTTTGCAATCCAAGATACTCATCATGAGTAGTTTCATGAGATAGGAAATATCCTTGATGATTCCCATCAATACATGAAGGAGGTACGAAACGAAAGTCTTCAAAGGAAGGGAGAGCAAAGAACTCAGTGGCAAGTTGCAAAAAATAAATCCAAGGTGGAGAAGGGTCAAGACTAGAAGTTTTACTGGATGCCCTAGCAAATTCCCCCAGTATCGGATCAAGACTCATATTTCTAACTCTCGTGGGTTCTAAATTAGGGAGGATGGATTCTTGATGATGCTTATCTTCCTTGGGTTTATCTTGTTGATTAAGTTTGGTTGTCATTGATGTCAACCTTTGAAGAAAGTCTGGTAGCGAATTTTGGTAGCACAAAGGTTTCGGTAATGGACCCAAGGTTGTTTCATGTATAATGGTATGAGTTTTAATATATTTTAAGGTAATACTATTCTATATGGATAGTACATGTCATTCCATTTCTGTTGGTATGTGGAACGTCACATAACTCCTCACGGTTTGAGAGTTATGGCCTTATGAAGTTGGAGGACCCTCATATGTTGGCTTGAAGCCCCAAAAGGTCAAAGAAGTCAAAGAGATTGCAAAGAAGAAATTAGTATTTAAATGATAAAGTAAAGTGACAAAGTCAAGAAGGATTAT
>SNQJ01S0013224.1:0-13806 GCA_010110895.2 Picea sitchensis | reverse complement strand
AAGCTAGATTGGTATGTAAAGGATATGCACAGGTTGAAGGAATCAACTTTGAAGAGACATTTTCCCCAGTTGTCGGAATGGAAGCAATCTGATTGCTTTTATCTTATGCATGCTCCAAAAATATTAAAGTGTATCAGATGGACGTAAAATCATCTTTTTTGAATGGGGAACTTGAAGAGGAAGTCTACATTGAACAACCAGAAGGATTTCAGTTGTCATAGAATGCACACTATGTGTGCAAATTAAAGAAGGCCTTTTATAGTCTAAAACAGGCTCCTAGAGCATGGTACTCTAGACTGGATAAATATCTACAGCAAGGAGGGTTCAGAAAAGGAAGTGCAGACAGCAACCTCTACATAAAGTTAAGTCAAGGTAATATTTTATTAATTGAAGTTTATGTTGGTGGTATTATTTTTGGTAGTGATGATGACAGGTTAAGCCAGAAATTTGCAAAGGATATGCAGAATGAATTTTAAATGTCATTACTTGGAGAACTATCCTTCTTTCTAGGACTTCAAATACGTCAAAGCAACCAAGGAATTTTTATTTCTCAAACCAAGTATATCAGAGAAATTCTAAAGAGGTTCGGAATGGAAGATTGCAAACCAGTCGCAAGTTAAGCAAAGATGATGATTCAAAGTCTACAGATCAAAGGCAATCTAAGTCAATGATTGGAAGCCTATTATATTTGACAGCATCCAGACCAGATGTAATGTAGGCATTTGGAAAGGTGGCATGATTTCAAGAAGCACCAAAGGAATCACATGTATTAGCCGTGAAGAGAATTTTCAGATGTCTCAAAGGAACAGAAGAGTTTTGATTATGGTATCCAAAAGGAAAGGATCTATCTCTTATTGCCTACACAGATGTAGATTGGGCAGGTTGTATTGATGATCAATGAAGCACCAATGGAGCAGCGTTCTACTTGGGTGAGTGTTTAGTATCATGGCTAAGAAAGAAACAATCATCGGTATCTCTATCTACAGCCGAGGCAAAGTATATTGCAGCAGCAGCATGTTGTACACAGGTTCTTTGGATGAAACAAACTTTGACATATATACAGGTTGAGTATGATGAGCCCATTCCAATCTATTGTGATAATACAAGTGCCATCAATATCTCAAAGAATTTGGTGATGCACTCTAAGACGAAGCACATTCCAATCAAGTATCAATTTCTATGGGAATAGGTTGCAGAAAAGAACATCAGAGTTGAATATGTGGGCACAAAAGAACAAGTGGCAGACATATTTACAAAACCACTTCCATGGGAAGGCTTTGAGTATCTTTTCAGAGACTCGGAGTTATTTCTACTCCAAAATGAATTATTTTGAATGCTTATCTTATATGTCTTAGATGTACACGAGGAAGCACCATAAAGAGGACATTTCAGTTAGGGGGAGCAGCCTTAGATGGAAAGATACATTTGTCATTGATGACAAAGGAGGAGAGATTTATCAGATGCAGAGGAAAGAGGCATGATTCCATGGGGAGCAATGGTCACATAGATGTAGAGGACAGAGACATGGTTCCAGGGGTAGCATGAGTGATATGACTTCAGTATTGCATGAAATGATTTTAGTATTGCATCAGAGTGTTTCCATCAATTCCAAAGGGGGATATTGTTGATTAAGGTTGGTTTTCATTGATGTCAACCCTTGAAGAAAGTCCGGTAGCGAATTTCGGTAGCACAAAGGTTTGGGTAATGGAACCAAGGTTGTTTCATGTATAATGGTATGAGTTTTAATATATTTGAAGGTAATATTATTCTATATGGATAGTACATGTCATGCCATTTCTGGTGGTATGTGGAACGTCACATAACTCCTCACGGTTGGAGAGTTATGGCCTTATGAAGTTGGAGGACCCTCATATGTTGGCTTGAATCCCCAAAAGGTCAAAGAAGTCAAAGAGCTTGAAAAGAATAAATTATTATTTAAATGATAAAGTAAAGTGACAAAGTCAAGAAGGATTATTTAAATAATAAAGTGAAGTGACAAAACCAAAGAAGATTATTTAAATGATAAAGTGAGGTGACAAAGTCAAGGAGGAATATTTAAATGATAAAGTAATGGAGAACTCTCTAATTATGGAAAGTGGTTAACCCTAAAAATGAGTAAAATAGGTTAAGTGACCTAGAAATGGGTTAAGTGACCTAGAAGATGGAGAGTATAAATAAGAGGCAAGGCTCTCTCATTTTATATCAAACTTGAGCATATTGAATATCTATAGGTGACTGAGGTAACCAAAGGATACCTAAGCCGAATTTCATAGGGAAGGTGAAGAAAAGAAGGCCGGAATTCAAGGGAGGATAAATTCTTTTGATGATGCTTTCTAAGGTATGTTATTTACAGGTCATCTCACCATTTTCGCAATAAATTTTTTTCTAGAATGAGTTAGAATGTGAAATTGGTATTCCATTGAGGAAACATATCCAAGTATCTGTGGTGAAAAATTCATCTTGTGGTTCGTTGTATTTTTCGAGTTACACTCCATGGAAAGTAGGGTTTGTGGCTAGTCTTGAAACTAGTCTAAAACAGGTGTTTCGGGTAAAAACGTCATAACTTCTTCATAACAGATCCAAATTCAGTAAGAAAAAATGTGTTGGTTAGATCACAATATTTAGTATGCTTTTTAACATTTTCATATCTATTAAACAAATATTCTGTGTGGGGCACACTCTATAAGGTCGCTCTCTAGAATAAGCCAGAATTCAGCAAGGTATGCCATTTTTGCTATAAATCCTTTTCTGAGAGGTTCCAAGTAGTGAAACCTGGAGGAATTGCATAAAACACACTGAAGAACATTATGTATCAGTTTCATATATTTATTCATTACAGGTACATAGTTATGATTATTTCAAGTTAGGGTTGTGACTAATCCAAAACTAGTCATGTGAGACTAAAGAAAAGTTTGATGAAAATGCTAGTTTCTTGTTATTAAAGTTAAGGAAGGTTTGCAGGTGTGTGATCATATACACCAGATCTATTACAGAGTTACAAATCATATTTGTATTATGATATTGATGAGGTCTTTTGGTTGAGGTACATGTTGGGTACATGGTTGAGACAAGTAGTTGATGAGTTGGCACATACATGAGGTGTATAGTTGATCATGTTGGTACATATTGATGAGTCATAGTTGATGAGTAGTTGAAACATGATTGGTACATCCTTGGTACATGGTTGGATGCACTTTTTTATGGTAGAGGTTGATTATAGGTTGTTTGGTACAGGTTGGTGCATGGTTGATGCACTTGTTTGTGGTACAGGTTGATTACAGGTTGAGGTACAGGTTGATGCATGGTTCAGGTTTATTGGTACGGGTTTACAGCGATATATCTCACAGTGATAGTGTGACATTGGTTCCATCATTCTACTTCTACTTCATGGTGGTTGGACGGGGCAAGGACAAATGGTTGTAGCCACCTTCCGGTTGTAGCCAGAGAACATAGGGGGTTATAGCCTCCTTTTGGTTGTAGCCACAGAATAGGGGAGTTCGAGCTTCCTTCAGGTTGTAGCCCGAGAAATAAGGGGGTTGGAGCCTCCTTCCAATTGCAACTGGAAATAAAATGAAGTCGGTGATTCCAATGAATGTAATTCTTCAAGACATATAAGAAAAAGCATTATGTGGTTGTCTCCCGCTTTGGGTTTCCACGTAAAACACTAGTGTATTGTGTATGTGTATGATTGTTCATTTTTTCATTGCTTATTTACTCTTCATTTATTGGATGATAATGCTACATTGATATAACACTTGGATTATATGGTTAAAAGGGATTATATTGCTCTATTACCGATTTACCTCCCCCCCCCTCTCAGTAATCCAACATATATATGGAAGTCATGATGTCCATGATGGCCTCTTCTGAAGGAAAATCAAAATATAGGATGTCATGTGAACTTGGAGAGTCAAAAACCCATATGGGAAGAGTAGGTTGATCACACTCCATATGAGGATGGAGGTGTTGATCAGTGTCAATTGATATTGAAGAGATTGTCAGATCAACAATCTCAATCATTGAGAGTGGCATAGAAGCTCCATATGACTCAACGTCCTCGAGATGAGGTACCACCCAAGTATCTACAAACCTGAAGGGTCCACCAGTAAATGAGGGAATGTTCCCATGAGAAAATAATATTTGAACATCCCCACACCAATACTCATATAAGATTGTTGGGTATCACCAAAAAAGGGTACATTATACCCCGCATTGGATCCAAGGTATAGGGTACATAATGCGAGTTGATTGATTGTGACAATTCTCCCTTGATGAGGGAAGCATGGTACCCTAAAGACAGATGAAACAAATTCATTCATCTCATAGAGCCAAGTGTACCCGAGTAACATATTGTACTCAATAAATACGTCGATGACCTCCACAACAAGAGAGACAGTCTTATCACCTAACTCTATGGGTAAAGAGGTGATAATCTCGTGGGGATGGAACATATTTCTATCAAATTATTTCAATCAAGTTGTAGATGTGTCAAGATTTGGAGAGTCAAGGGCCTTCCAACATGATATAGACATAATGCAAGTCGAGGCTCCTTCATCAATATAAGTGTGAAAGATAGTTTTCCCCGTCAATCTCACTTTCATCTCGAAATAAATTTGATGGGAGAGCCTATGATGAACCTGATCATTATCAAAGGTTATCGAACTTGAATCTGGGGGATCAACCCATCCTATTGCATACAATAATTATTTTCACTATGTTGGGCAGGTTTGGAGGACTTTGAGTGTGAACATGGCACATGGTTCCTGAGTCAAGTCTTCCACAATACTGTAGTTGTGAGTGGCCCTTGTATTTGGGTTATGTTTCATTCATCGAAAAATACCTATAAGGGGGAGAAGCGGTGTGTCAAGGGATGGATTCTCAATCTAAAGAGGACCATCAAGTTGGGAAGAATAAATTGGCTCTTACGTAGTAGGAGTAGGCTCAGAATTTTCATAGTTTTTTGCTCAAGTCTGCAAATTGACCATCTAGTCCCACATGAAAATTGAAGCATTCGAAGATGACCCCTCATGCTGAGGGGTGCCTTCCATGCCTCTTCAAAGAGGAGCAATATTTGTGGCAACCATGTGTTGAGGTTGAGGAGAAAAAGGATGAGTTAGGATAGTGGGTTGTTGGGGGGCCTTTGCTGAGCAAAAAATCTATGAACCTCATCCTTCTGAGGACATTGATGAGTAGGATGGTCCTCACCATAGATCATGAAGGGGAACTAAGTCTTGTTTTTCTCTTTATCCCCCCCCCCCCACCGCTTTATTTTTTTAGGTGGGAATGATCCCTTGCTAAGTGTTGGAATTTTTATTTTTGTTCCTTTTATTATTTCTTCTAGGTTGTCGAGGATTCTTCAGTTTCATGGATTGCATTAAATTCATCTCATAGGTCTGAGTGGGGACCATAGAAATTTGAGCATTAAAACCAATTGCTAATAGGTGTGATGAAATAGACATGTGACCCATCTGGTCAACTAACTGGCCCATAGAGGCATGGGATACAAAACCCACCACACCATCAATGTGGGGTCCTATGTTTGGCTTCTTGGGATCTTTCAACAACCTAGGAGCATGTGGGATAATATCATAAAGAGTAGCCGACTAGGAATAAATCAAATCTAAGTGTTGGGCATGCATAACGGATTTCTCTTTGGTAGTCACCCTGGCCATAGCTATGTCTTTGGCAATGGGTGGTAAGATATATTTTGTAAACCATTCCATTAGGATTTTGTATGGAATATGGATCTTGATCATCCTATGTCTTCATCTCCACTCATGTATATGATCAGAAATGTGGGTGTAGGTATCATGTCATAGAGACGTCAAGAGCTTTGTTCCAATCTGATACTATATGGGCAATTGGTAATGTATTAGAAATTCCATTGCCAAGTTGTTAAATCTTTTAAAGGAAGCGCCTTGTAACTCAATATACCATTGGTGGCACTTCCAGTCGGGGATATTTGGAAAAGACACAACCTCATACTATCATCCATCAAAGAATTGGATGAGCACCATAAATGATATGTCATGATGTGCATGGAGGGGTGTTCTCCCAACTTTCCATCGCATTTGGTCATGTATTATGGTAGCTTAGAAGACATGAGCAGCCATGAAGGGTTGTGTGAAATAGGTTCATTTGTCAAATGTGAAAAATCAGGAAAGCCCAATGTTGCAAGGAAAGGAAATGGTGGATGACAAAATGAATACTGGGAGGAAGATGAAGTTCCTAAAGTCCCAGATGAACCTTTTGGTCCCCCTATGTTTTTGTTGTCAGAAAGTTGTGATGTTCCAGAAGAGTGAGTGTCTTTAGGAATGGTAGCACTTCTAGGAGCATGGATTCTCCCAAGACTAGACATGCTCTGAGAATATTTCCCCTAGTTGTAGGTGTAGACCCAAAAGGAAATGTGTTCCCAAAACTAGTCCTAGGGAAGAACCCCCTGGTACCGAAGGTATGGATGAAGGGATAGCCTTCCCATTGTGGAAGTKTTTCCCTAAGGTTTCTTCCCCCATGGAAATGTGTGMTGMCCCATGGGAAATTAAACCATCCTAATTTATTATTGTCCCCAACCTAACTAGGGAAAACCCCAAAACCACTAGGAAAGTTCTACCCAAAAGGAAAACCATCACTCAACCATGTCAAGTCACTCATAYGAATGATGGAGCTGGAAGGAATTCCACTCCCCATGCTKAAACCAATGCTCAGCCCCCCACTAGAAGAGGATCCATTTGTGGGCATAGAAATGGATGGGATGGGCATGGCAATGCTAGGTAGACTATTAGATGGAAAAGAAGACATTGTTAGTGTCCCTACATAGAGGGACCCGTAGAAATGAGCATATATGGTGTAGGTCCAATGATGCTCAGGGATGGTAATGTGGACATCACAGGGATTCCCTTAGTCCCACTCACGGATGGGATTGATGGCTCAGCCCCACTAGATAAAATACTTGGGCGTGACATGGTGAAAAGGTCATGAAACAAAGAAAAAGGTTCAGTAAAAATTTCCTTCACTTAGATAAGTACAGGTGCTTCAATATTAGTCAAATGAGGGTTAAAGTTGGGTGGAGGAATTTATTCAACCACTTCCACTTCAACCAAACCAGTCTCCTTAAACCAAATATGGGACTCTTCAAATTTTCGATCACCTATCTTGTGCCACATGAGAGGTGGTTGTACCTCTATGATTGTCTCTAGTCCTCATAATCAATGAGACTGGCGTGGTGATTCAACCACAGTGAAACTAATATGTGAAAATAAAAACATAATTCAACCTAAGGCCAATGTAGACTTGGAACCAAAGAGAACACCCCTAACAAATCTAGGATAATAGAAAGCAAACCAATGGCTCAGGGGGGCTTTTGAAAACCAACCCTCTGGGGGAAATGAAGTCCCCACAATATTGAATAGCAAAGTTATGAGGAGCAGTTAAGATGAACTATGTGAAACAACCATGACCTGTACAAGCACCCTCTATTAAGGTGGATACCCTCAAGGGGAATTGAGGCCATGAATATATGGATTCCTCGTTTACTACAAGAACATCCCACCTACAGTCACCTTTATAGCTACCTAGGAATTTTCACTAAGGCTACCACCTCACAATCAATGATCGGGCAAACGGCCGTAGGTCTAACCACACATAAGGGAAGAGTAACTAAGCCTGGAGCTCTAAAGGCGTTACTCACACATAGGTGTGGAACCAATGAAACACCCATATACATAGTAATGGAATTGAGATTGTAAACACCAAAAAAAACAAAAGGGGTAATCTCTCCACTTTCCCTAATGTGACCTTGTTCTTGACTCCTGTTTTAGAGGAGCTTCCCAAGACACTAGTTGAAAAAATGGATTTTACACTCTATAATGACTCTATATTTTGTTTCAGTGGCCTTGGATAGTTTACTCTCCAATCATATTCCAAGGACCTAAGCCTAACTAATTTTAATTTGCTAACAAAGAAAAGTGTCTAATCAATTTTAATTTACAAATTCTTTTATTATGGTTATTTTTATGTCAAAGGGAAAATGGATGAAACATTTATGGTGTTTAGTATTGACCCAACCAAAGCAATGCAAAAATCCTAATGCACTTTTTCAATTTGACGAATTCTAACTATGGGAGGGAAAAGATATATTTTTCTATGCCAACTTCAAAATGAAACCTCTCAAACACTAAGCAACCATGCAAGACAAATCAGAACCAAAATTTTGATAACATCTCAAACCAAACACTTTCAACAATGCACTTTGTGCTTCATGCTTTAAAAGCTTGTAAGCATGCAAATATTTTTTGTTTATTTTTCTAGATATCATTCAAACAGTTCCTTTATCTAAACAAGAACACAAACTTCAAATGGAAAACTAGCAAATCAACAAGTAAGGGATGTAGGAAATTGGTAGTGATCGTCAAAAGCACACTCCAATGTCTCTACCCAAAACTTACAAGGAATAGATCTTAGCAATTTAAAACCCAATGAAAAAAGGAAACTCAACCAAATGTGACTATCAATCACACCAAAAGACAATTTTAGACACCAAAATTCACAAGCAACACTCCAATGCAATTCTAAAAAGAGGTCCTAAAATGCTCCAAAAGGGATGATTGCAAAAAGAAATTTTTATTTTTATTTTTCATGTCAGGAAAATAATAATGAAAAATACTTTCCAAATCTAAGTTATAAAGTTTCTCTTTCCCAAGAATAGGGACACTAGGCTTAACAGGAAAAAACCTATAAACAATTTCACGAAAAATGGCTTTTTTTGCACCCTATAGACCTTTTTTGTGAACCCTACAAGGGGTGTTGCGGGTTGCCTTCACTTGACTAGAGACATGGTCACATGTTGACATTGTTATAACCTATAACATCACTAGTGGAACCTATGAAGTTCGTAAAAATAAATCCCCATCGCAGGTCAGTAGTACTGCAGCTAGTGACATTTTCACTTTGTCTCTAATAGTAAACAAGAGACACACCACAAAGATTTGGAAGAAACAAAGATCTGACTCAGATCTACCAGATCTCAGAGATCTACTCTCTGAGGGAGTATTAGGGAAGAAAACAACCAAATTAAAATAGAGGATAGTAGGCAAGGAATTCTAAATTAGATACAATGGATTCGCCAATTCTGTTATGGAGAAAATATCATAGGTGGATAGTAACATCTCCCTAGGATATGCCTACTTATCCTAGACAAACAGAAGCATGGAATTCTATGGATTTCCTTTAGAATCAATAAATTGGATTCATAATTAAACTAATAAGTGGTAGAAATAGCATACCTTTTCCCGAAGGTTTTCCTTTGTATATCTTGGTTGTTGAATTCCTGGATTTCCATCTCCAGCCTCTATAACCCCCTACACACAAAATACAAGAACTTTCTTCCTACTTCTCTTATTAGTGTTAGAATCCTAGATCTATCTTGGATATAACCTAATCTATAATAATAAAAAAATCATATCTTAACATTCATGCATGAAATACATACATTCATAAGGGAAAACCAATGATCTTTTAATTTTAATAATGGAAATACATCAATACAATTACCTCTTAGTGTAGATGCATTCCCATTTTCCCCTTTCTCCTTGATCCTCCTCGTCTCTTCAACCAATATAGGAAACCTAACTGCAACTAATGTAGATGGAGAAGCACCTACGGACTTTTGCAGCACATATCTGTAAATGATTCTTCCTTCTCATGCTCAAGATTTTCCTTCTTTATATAGAGGCTTGGGAGAGCTTCTAGATATTATAGAGACCAATTGATACTTATATGATTTGAGTTACAAGGATCATTCTACAAAGAACCAAATTATCCCTCGCTTGCCTCTTTGAAACTCCATGAATCTAGAAGGTTGCAGAGAGTATCATGTGTTGAACTATAGTTGACCAGCGACACATCACTTGTTTTCCATGTATGACAAGTGACACCCTGCAAAAGTGACCTAAATATTAAGCTATACTTGTGTCTTGTATTTTCATCTTCTGTTTTATTCCCCTATGGTCCTATAGGGTGTAAATTAAGGCTATAACAATAGTTTATGTGAAAAATAGGCATCCATCTCATGCTCTTGAAAATGAGAATCCTTATGAAATGTGGTGTGGTTGCATTCCTTCAGTGAGGCATCTCAAGGTATTTAGTTCCACCTATTATGCCTTAATTCCTAATGAACAAAGAAACAATATTAATGCAAGGAGTTGGAAGTGCATCTTCTTTGGGTACTCAAATACCACCAAGGGATATCATCTTATGATGAGGTAAACAAAAAATTCATTCTTTCCAAAGATGTAATATTTTTTGAATCCTCCAAGAATGACAAAATTATTGCAAGGTAGCTTGACCATCTAGACAAATTCACTCTTGTAAAGATATATCATGAATTTTATGATGAGATTCCACATCTTAGAGGGGGTATCCCTATTTTAGATCAATCTCTGCAATCTCCTTTTGAAGCACCATCTCCCCTTCATGAAGAATTTCTATCCACTTCATCAGAACCTTAAGTGCATTTGGATGACGTGATTGAGAGGATTGAAAGGTTGAATCTTGATGAGAATTCAGCACCATCTTAATTAGTAGAGAAACTTGGACCATCTCATAAAGGTCCACCAAAATATCTCATAAAAACACTTGAAAGTGTTCATCCTAATGAGGTCGAAAAGATGGGAACCAAAAGTTCCTCGAGACAAGATGGAGGTTATGTAGATAATTCAAATTCAAGTGATTTCGATGATGTGGATGCTTCATATGATTGTGATTTGAATTTATCTACTAACTTTGAACCAACTTCTTTTGAAGAAGCCACTTCTTGTTATGAGTGGAAAGAAGACATGTAGAAGGAATATGATGTTTTCATCAAGAATTCGACATGGAAGTTGGCGGACCCTCCATTTAGAACCAAAACAATTGGTTGCAAGTGGGTCTTCAAGAAGAAGTACAAATTAGATGGCTCACTTGAAAAGCACAAAGAAAGGCTCATGGAAAAAGTATTTTCACATAAATAAGTTATTTATTATGAGGAGACATTTTGCCCTACGAGAAAATGGGCTACCATCCATACTCAATTTCCCTTGGTTGCACAAAAAGGATGGAAAATTCATCAGATGGATGTGAATATTGCTTTATTGAATGGAGACTTGAAAGAGAATGTCTTGATGTCTCAACCAAAAGGTTTTTTTGTGAAGGGACAAGAATAGAAAGTATGCAAGCTCATTAAATCCATATATGGCCTGAAACAAACACTGCAAGCCTGGTATGAAAAGCTAACTGAGCATCTTTTGAAATTCAATTTCAAGCACCTCAATCTTGATGATGCAACTCTTTTTGTCAATAAATTTGGAAAATTTGTGGTATGTCTTTTAGTGTATGTAGATGATCTGTTGATAACATGGAACAATGAAAGTTATATTGCATCCATAAAGAAAGAGTTTAATAAAGTCTTTGGATGACATATTTGGGACATCTTCACTACTATTTGGTATTTGAAGTGATTCAAAATCCAAAGTACATATTCATGTCCCAAAAGAAGTATGATGGAGAATTGTTGAACAAGTTTGGCATGGCTAAGTGTAATTTTGTTTCTACTCCAATGGAACAGAATTTGAAGCTCACATCAAAAGAAGGGAATGAATTTGAGGATGAAACCAAGTACAGATAGCTTGTGGGAAGTCTTATCTATAGTACTACCACCAAACCAGATATTTCATTTGTTGTTGGGATTCTTTCTAGGTTCATACAAAAACCTTGTGAAGAAAATTGATCTACTGCAAAAAGAGTTCTAAAATACTTGAAGGGAACTCAAGATTTTGTACTCAAGTACTCCAAGGTGGATGACTTTAACCTAATTTGACATTTTGATAAAGAAAATGGAGTGTCAACTTCAAGCTATCTTATGAGTCTTGGATCAGCAACTGTCTCCTGGAGATCACGCAAATAGTCAATTCAAGCAGATTCCACAATAGAGGAAGAATATGCGGTAGTTGTAGAAGTAATGAAGGATATTGTGTGGCTCAGAAAAATAGTTGAATATTTGCAGGTAAAACAAGTGAATTCTAATCCTCTTCTAGTTGATAATAATTTTGCAATCAAGTTGAAAAAGAATCTCAAATTCCATGATCAAACTAAGCACATCAACACAAAGTATCACCTGATTTGATATCATGTAGAGGCAAAGAATATTCACTTGAGACATTGTTCCATAAATGAGAGAATTGCATAAATCTTCAACAAATCTCTTAGAAGAGAAAAAATTGAAAATTTCATAATGATACTTGGCTCACAAACAACCCTTCATATTCAGAGGGGGGGGGCGGTGTTAGATAACATAATCCTTGTAATTAATTTACTTGTGTAAATGTGAATTAGGAGAAATATGAAGATTCACAGGTGATAGGAAGAGTCACCCGAAAGAGGAAGACCAACAGTCAATCTGTGTTGTATTTATGAAAATCTCATGTTAATGAAAATCAACAAGTGTGGAGTTACAACTTTTGCACATACATGGCATGTCAGAAAGAATTTTTGAATTCACCGGAAGACAAAATCCAAGTGCGTCGATGAAAATTTTCCAAGATTTCTAATGTAACAATTTCTTAAGCTCACCAAAGGAGAAATTCAGAGTTTAGTGAAGTCGAAGAAATTTTGGTCTCTCGAAAAAGAAGTTTTTCCTAGTTCATCGATCGAAAAATATTCAAGTTCATCAGAGAGACCTTTTTGTAGGTTGTTGAAGTGCATTTTGTAGTTCATCGATGGAGAAGATTTTTTTGAAGTTTTCCAAAAGAATTTATTTGAAGTTCATCGATGGGATTTTTTCAAAGTTATCCAAAAGGAGTTTTTTTAAGTTCATTGATAGGAGTTTTTCATAGTTCAACAAGAGTTTTTCGGAGTTCATCGAAAAAAAAGTTTTTCAGAGTTCCTCGTAAGGAGTATTTTTTAGTTCATCAATAGGAGCGTTTAAGAGTTCACTAAAAGGATTTTTTCATAGTTCACCAAAAGGATCTTTTCGAAGTTCATCAAAAGTTTTCTAAAGTTCCTCGAAAAGAAGTTTTTTAGATTTATTCAAAAGGATATTTTCAAATTTCACTAATGAGACAAATTTCAAGGTTCACCGATGGAAGAAATTTGCAGATCATCATTGGAAAAAATTCTTGGTTCACCATAGAAAGAAATTTTTGAATCGGTGATGGAAGGAGAATTTTGGAATCGTCAACGAGGGAAGAATTTTGTAGTTCATCGATGGAATAATTATTTATCTTTCCAATAGAATAATTCTTTAGCTTGTTGGTGAGGATGGTGACATGGCTGAGTCGGGGAATGATGGGTGGACATCAATAGCCACATGTTCTGCCACATCAACCAAGTTTTCACATGATCAAGATAATGGTATTTAAAAAACAAAACAAGTCTGGAGCCAAAAACTTGTTGTTTGCACCCAATTCGTCACTTGGTGAGAAAATAAAGGGTGCTTACATGCCCAGTTGGGTCTTGCTGAGCATGACAGCTGTAGAGCAAAGGGTTAGAGAAAACAAAACAAAACTATAAGCAAGAATTAAACTAAAACAAACTAAAACTATGAGCATATGGATAAGAAAATAAAAATGACAACAAGACCAATATCACCAATGTTTTTAGGCTGATCAATTGATGAAATCCAAGCACAATGAAGAAAAGGGGGACTGTGAGTCCCTTCTTCCTCCAAAGGAAGGCTCTTGTGCCCTCACAAACTTGCTCTCCTTACAATAAGAAAATGAGAATGATGGTGAAAGAACTCCAAGAACATTCACTCAATGGAGAGGTGAATGGCTC
>SNQJ01S0013223.1:140060-161048 GCA_010110895.2 Picea sitchensis | reverse complement strand
TTTGAAACCAAGCATTTTGAATCTTCAACCAACCTCAAAAATGAAAATGATAAAGAGAGCAATTTAATAAGGATTATTAGGTAAAAATTAATTAGGGGATTAATTGTCTTAACATGGTATTAATTAAACAAGATTGGTATAATAATACTAATTAAATAATTATTAATTAATTAATGGTTGCAATTTGATTAATTAATTAATTAATTAACTACCTATTATATTCAATAACTTGGGTATTAAATTTAAAAGGTATAATAAGTTATATTTTTTAAATTAAAAAAATTTGCGTACACGGAAAGGGATAAGATATTAATTAAAAGGGGTAAGATATTAATTATGAGGGGATAAGGTAATAAATGGATGGATAAGGAAGTAAATGCAAGAGGCGGTGAAGGAAGGATATGGAGGGGAAGGAGGTTTACGAAGGGGATCATTCTACGGGATTATCATTTTTTCTTGGAGGTTTCTCTTGGATTGCAGAGAGGGGAGTTGAGTTTGGTAGTTGGATTGGATCAGTACAGGCACCGGTTTGCTGGAGGTTTTGGGCACGGGGGCCAGTATATCCATATGATATCCTGGAGCTAGGTAGTTTTCCTAGTTGACAGGGAGGATAGTAGGTTTGGGCAGTGTTGGTCAGTGCATCAGGCAACAGGAAGGCAACAACAAGGCAACAAGGCGAATTAGCATTAGACCCAGCTAATTTAAATTGTGTATTTGTTTTATTTTGCTATAAAATTTTATTATTGTTGATAAATTTATATGCGAATGTGCTCAATTAAAGGAATTTTTGAATTTTACTGTTTTTCTCAATTAAAGGAATTATTGAATTTTACTGCTATGTTTGATAGAATTAATTGATGTTAAATATTATGGCCACTACAGAGAAGAATTAAAACATGTACAGACATAGGCATGTGTGGATAGTTAGAACTCCTCTTGAGATTGCTAGAGACGTACACAAATTTAAGTTACATGTGTTCCAAGGATAGGTAGGGGAAAAGAAAGTCAAGGCCTAGATCAAGGGAGTAAAAGGATGTCTTAGTTTTAAGGAGTACAATTCTCTCGTGAAGGATGAAATAGCTATGACTTTGTTTAGGGACACTACATTGATAAATCAATGAGGAAACGTTGCATTTAAAAAAAAAAAAGTAACTTGGGAGTTATTTAAGGAAAGGTTTTGTACAAGATATTTGTTAAAAGAGTATAAGAATTAGTAGAGGACTACCTTCCTTGTATTAATGAAAAATGGAACTGTATTAATGAAAAATGGAAGATTCTTGGATGATTATGCATCAAAAATCATGGAGTTAGTCACTCATGTGGATTACATGGTGGCTAACAATTAGTGGAAGGTAGAGAGATTCATTTATGGAATTTTATCTTATATTTTGAACTTTGGTGTGCATGTGGAAGCCACACACATTAGCAGATACACTCAGGTTATTTTGTTAAGTTCAAATGATGATCGACCTAAAATAAGGATATATGGGAAGATAAATGTTCTCTTCAATGGTGCTTTCATGGGAAATGTTAACAAGGTTGGATAAAATAGGTTCAAATCCGACCAAAGACAGTTAATGTCCTCCAAATATTTTAGTACAAATTCAGTAGTCTCTCATCAACCTAAAAGGGGAATCATTTGGGAAAAGCAATGGTCTCTTCCATGGATCTTTCAATGGAAATGTTAATATGGTCGGAGAAAAGAGGTTCAAAACCAACTAGATATATTTAACATCATCTAGAATTTCTATTACAACTTCAGTAGTCTATTTAGTTAATTAGGGGAATTAGGATCATTTCCAAGAGGCCTTTGGCCAATGTCAAGGTTAGAGGGATAGAGATCACTTTATGATTTCCATATGGAGCCAGACTTAGGGTCCTTGACATGTATATTGGTGGACATGTGGAGGGACACACCTCTAGAGAGATTATCCTAAGAGCTAAATCAAATTTGGTCCACATGAAGGGAAATATAAGACTGATCAATGTCAAGCTAGTGATTGTAACCTTATCAAATAATATTTTCCAAGCTAAACATTAGACCATGGTTCTGGATGTTCATATTATGGTAGTTGTGGGAGGTATTAACCTCCATGTGTAACCTTTGACAAGACTAGAATATTCTGGGAAGCAAGAGAAACCCTAAAACGTTGGATAATAAACCTAGGAGACAAGTCGACTCAAGAGAATATTTAATAATGAGTTATTAGCCTCCAGAAAGAGAATTCAGGCCAGTCAAGTGAGATAGAGAAGTATAAATAGAGGGCACTAGAGCTCATTTGTCACTCTCACTCTCACAATTGCATAAGACTAGCGGTGCACAAGTTTGGAGAGGGAGTGTAGCTACAACTACTACAACTGGTATTTTGGTTTTTGGTTGGACTTTCTCTTGGTTATGGTTTGGACTTTCTACTTGGTATTTGATTAGTCTTTCTTGGTGCACTAGCCTTGGAGAAAGCTGCACTACCTTGGTTGGCTATTGTATTTCTTCTTGAATTATTTTTTCTGTCCAGGTTAAGGTTCTCGGGGGTGGCCTTTGTGCCTATGGTTGGGAGACAATATTGCTATATTGTCTATGGTGAAACGAGCACACCTATTTTTATAACAGGTTATGGGCGCACACTATCTTCAGACAGTCTAACGACTGGAAGATAAATTGAGAGGATTTGCTCAGTTGTAGTTGCAGTCAAAGTTTTGTTGCAACAAAAAAACCCTAACACTCTTGTTGAGGTGCCTTAAGTGAAGAGCTTGACCTAATTCCTTGATATCCTAGTGTGCCCTAGCCTAGCGCACCTCCTGGTACTTTTATCAATCCAAGGCATCAAGTTTGATTTTTTGGTCAAATTCAAAGGCTGAACAAGTCAAAGTCAAAGGTTGACCAAGTCAAAGTAGTCACAACTTACTCTATGAAGTCATAAGACAAGTTAGAAGAGGCTTCTAACTTTAGAGCATGGAAGACAAGGATTGACCTCATCCTTTCCAAGAATAAAGTGTTGGATATCGTGAAAGGCAAGATCATGGCACCACAACTTGAAGTAGGAAAAGAGAAGGAACCTCCTAACATCACAATTATGGAGAAGTTCAAGGACAATGATATCGATGCTATGAGTATCATAGTGGAGTCTGTAAAATACCACTTGATACCCTACATCTCTAATATTGACTCATCCAATAAGATGTATGATGCCCTAAATAACCTCTTCTCAGTCATAAATATGGGACAAGTGATGAGTCTGAAGAATGAGCTCCGTGACATGAAAATGAATGATGATAACAACATAACATCATACTTTGTAAAAATATCTCAACTAAGAGATCAACTACAAGCTATTGAGGAAATCATTTCAGAAAAGGACTCAATAAATATCGTACTCAATGGTCTTCCCAAGACATGGGATGCATTTTCCCCAAGCATGAACACAAGAATGGAGTATCCCACACTTGAAGAGCTTTGGAATTGTTGTGCACAAGAAGAATCAAGGATTAGCGAAAAAGATGATGATCAAGAATACACAACAAAGTTCAAGAAATTCGAGAATAAGAAGAAGTTTGGTTCAAGGAAGAAACCAAATCAAGAAAATGATATGTCAAAAATACAATGTTTCAACTGTCTAAAATATGGTCACTACAGGAACCACTATCTTGAGTTAAAGAAAAGGAAGGAAACACATGAAGCAACAGTTGCGGAAGAAAAGGAACCCTGAAAGAAAGTTAAGCATGATGGATATGACTTCTTCTTCTAGTCAAGGTAACAATATTCTTCTATAACATAGTTCTTGTACATACCATGTTTACATAGTTCATGTACATATCATGTGTATCTATTTCTTAGAAGATAATATGGTTAGTGAAATAATACTTATGGAAGAATAACAAGATAAGGATTACTATTACGATGACTACAAGTCAAGTAATGTACATGAAAAAGATGAATTACATTGAAAATCTTTGATGAAAAATTCCTGAGGAATCTATCATTTAAGTAATAATTGTCAGATAGGTTGAAATCAGAATCAAACTTGAAGAGACCCAGAAGGAGTCAGACTAGAAATAAGTTAGTAATGAAGAGGAAACTAGAATAAGACTTGTGACACTTTGTAGAAAGTAATAAGGATGCAAAAGTAAGCATGGTATATGGAGGGAGATGATTGTAGAATTATAAAAGAAGAGTATGCATTCATGCATGAAGCCAGGATTAGGAGGAAGATAATCCTAAATGATATGATCCATTTAAGAATCTGTGAATATTATAAAGTATTTGTCCATGTTCCCCATTGAAAGTAGCAACCATGATAAGAAACATGTATTCAATTTGACTCTAGAAGAAGTCTTCTTTGAAAAGAAGCCTTAAGTATCCTTGGTTGTCCATCTACTTATATGTTCCTATGATGAAAGGAAGAAGTTGGAATATTCAAGAAGGAAGGGCATGGAATCTATAGAAGACTCCATGGACCCCAAAGTTAAAGAGGAACATGAGGAAAGAACATGAATATTCCAAGAAATAAATAAAAGCAAGAACAACCAATTATTATACCGAGAATCATAAGACTACCAACATGGTTTGACCCCACTAGAAGCAGCCAAGCAGAAGGAATGGAAGCTGTGATGAAGAACAATGTACGTAACAAATTGTGAAAAAGACTCATGAATGGAAGCATTGTGAGATTCAACACTAGAGGTTCTTCCAGAAGGAGGGAGAAAACTATGACGACAACTTGTTCTAGTAAACCAGATATACCTCTATCTGATCTATTATATCTCTTGGAGTATCCATGGATTGAAGTTTACATCAGTTGGATGTAAAATATTGTTCTTCCCAATAGAGCAAGTGAGGAAGAAGCTTATGTAGAGAAATCTCAAGGTTTTGAGGTATACTATAAAGAGACCCATGTATGCATATGTAAGAAGACCTCTTATGGATTCAATTAACTTGATGCAAAGCATCTCATGTACAACAGAAGCATGGAGAAAACTTCCTATGACAGAGAAAGTGTATCATAATGGTTCCTTAGTAGTATGGGATGATATATTGCAAATCCATGGAAAAATCCCATGATGTCAGATCTAAAGAAATTGAGAGACTATAATCCAGTAGACCTGTCCCTGTATCAACAATTGATTGACGTTAATGTATTTGGAGAATACTGAGATAGATACTTGTTTTGTTGTGAAAATAGTTCCAGGTGGAAACTAGCCATGAGAATTGAAAAATTGCAAAGCATGCCTTGAAATTTTTTCGTGGGATGTTTGAGTTATGATATACAACTGCATGGATTTATCGACTCAGATTGAGCAAGGAGTGAAGACGACAAAATAAATTCTACTTGGATATGTTTCAGTTTGAACTTTGCCACAATGTCATGGGATAGCATGAAACATAAGTCTGATGCACTCAGCACTGCATAAGCAGAGTATATTGCAGCTTGTGATGCTTGTATGGAAGCAATGTGGCTTTGTAAGTTGGTTTCTGGACTGTTTGATCAGGTGTTGGATTCGACCGTGATATATTGTGATGATCAGTGTTGTGTGAAGGTTTCAGAGAACCTGATGTTCCATGACAGGTCAAAGCACATTGAGATCGAGTATTATTTTCTTCATGATAGAGTCCATAGGGGAGAATTGGTTCTTCGACATATCTCCACAGATGAGAAGATAACATATATTTTGGTAAAGCCTATGTCCAAGATGAAAAGTTTGCGTACTTAAGGGACAAGTTGGGGCTTGTGGAGATGACTTCCTTATTAAAAAAGGAAATGATTACTCCCAGGTTGGGAGAGAGAACTTATATGTTATTTATTTATGGACAATCATTTTCTAGTTCGGAAAATGGTCTAGGTTGGGCAGTTCCTTTCCAGTCCGGAAAGTGGTTCGCATTTTCTGACTGGAAATCATTTTCGAGTTCCAAAAATGGTCCATATCGGGAAATCATTTTCGTAATACGAAAATGGTTTGATAGATTGATGATGTACCACAACCAGCGATTCCCCTTGTGGCCAGTGTGGGGGAATGGTCTAGTAAAATCATTCTTCTTAGTAGTCACTCTGAGTAGTGGTCAAGTAGAATGGTCCACCTCATCGGGTAGTCATTCTTTTGAAGTTCACAGTTGTGAGTAGTTTCTAAGAATGGTTCGGTTTGGAGGTTGGTGTAGGATATTCATTTCCATAGGAAATGGTCTGAAAAATAATTCCCTAGGGTAGACTCATTCTCTCCAAGTTGCACTGTGATTAGTGTTGGAGGAATGGCCCAGTTAGGTGAAGGGTCCATGATCAGTAATCAGGGACAGGAGTTCCCTACGACAGACTCATTCTCTCCAGGTTTCACTATGATTAGTGCCAAAGGAATGGCCTAGTTAGGTGAATGGTCCAAGCTAAAAAATCAGGGACAATTATTCTTCTATTCTTGGGAAGAATAGTCCAAATATCCCATGAATGATGTTTTAATTTATGAGGGAATATGCTCTTCCAGATCTCACATATGTGAGTGGAAAAATGGCCCAGATGACTCAGTTTGTATCATGATATTTCTATGCAGGTTGATATCAGATGATATGATTGTTGTAGAGACTGTATGTCTCTGGACAATAGTTGTATTCTATTGTGGTGGATGTGATCCATTGGTGGTGATTGTATGTCATTGGTTAGTAGTAGTGTGCTACTGGAAGTGTTCTATTGGATGACATTGCTTTTATTGCCATGGAGACTATCTAGTTGGATAGTGATGATGGTGCTCATGATTTGATCATGAGATAGCCTGTGTGGCTATGATGATGCTACTGGTCGAATGGTCTGTTTTTTCTCAATACCATTTCCTTTAATACCTCCCTAGCTAGGAGGGACTATTGATATTATGGTAGTTGCAGGAGGTATTAACCTCCACGTGTAACCTTTGACAAGACTAAAATATTTCGGGAAGTAAGAGAAACCCTAAAACATTGGATAATAACCCTAGGAGACAAGTTGGCTCAAGAGAATATTTAATAATGAGTTATTAGCCTCCAGAAAGAGAAGTCGACCCAATCAAGTGAGATAGAGCAGTATAAATAGAGGGTGCTAGAGCTCATTTGTCACTCTCACTCTCACAACTGCATAAGACTTGTGGTGCACAAGTTTGGAGAGGGAGTGCCGCTGCAACTACTGCAACTGGTATTTTGGTTTTTGGTTGGACTTTCTCTTGGTTATGGTTTGGACTTTCTACTTGGTATTTGATTATTCTTTCTTGGTGCGCTAGCCTTGGAGAAAG
The DNA here is from genome assembly GCA_010110895.2 of Picea sitchensis. NCBI lineage: Eukaryota > Viridiplantae > Streptophyta > Pinopsida > Pinales > Pinaceae > Picea > Picea sitchensis. The sequence goes on along the minus strand of SNQJ01S0013223.1, from coordinate 153,809 downwards.
TTGTGCCACCTTGGTTGGCTATTGTATTGCTTTCAGAATTATTATGTCTTTCAAGGTTAAGGTGCTCGGGAGTGGCCTTTGTGCCTATGGTTGGGTGACAATATTGCTATATTGTCTATGGTGAAACGCGCACACCTATTTTTATAACACTAGAGCCATCCAATATTATTAATCAAATGTGGGTTGGTAACTTGTAAGCATGGAGATTTTAGTTATGTCGAGATGGAATCTATAGTTAAGAAACCTATTATGTAGTTGAAGTAGTTAATGAGAGTAGTGATCCTCCCTCAAAGATTCATTTGATATTTTCTAAATTCAAGGATGTGTTCCCTCTTGAGTTTCCCATAGTACATCTTATTAGGAATATTGACTTGACTATTACCCTTAAACCAAGAGTGGAACTTGTTTCCCCCCTCAAGGGAAACTACTTCCAGACCATCTTCTTAGGTGTGTCATGATGCTACTTGGATGAGATCTCCTACCCATATCTTCTTATTTAGACTTGTTCTTCTATCTCTTTCATAAGAGACATGACAATCTAGCCTCATGAAAACCCATGAGTTATTTAATATGATTCTAGCATTGTATATCAACTCCTATGTCTTACACCTTAAATGTTATGTGCACTCATGCATGGTACTTCCCACATTATCTTTATTTCAGTTGATGTGCTATGATCTTGTGTGTGGGCTTCTTTCTTAGACACGATGTGATGGTTTCTGTAACACCCATGTTTCCCCCAGCTTGTAATTAATCATTAATCATAATTACCATGATGTGGCACAAGAACAATGTAAATGTATTATTGTTTGAATTGCCAATAACTGACTATGGGGGTGAAGCCTTGAAATTACTAGCCATGATATCACTAGAGGAAAGAATGTGAAAACTATAAGAGAGGGTTCATTATATTGAATGACCCCAAATTTCCCAAGGAGGAATCAATTGATGAAGAAATGACCGGTGGTTGAACCATCAACCAACCCCATGAATGGAAGCATAGTATAGTTGAAGAATGTCAGCCTAAAGTACCATAGGGTCCTACAGACCCAGATTGTCTCGATTTTTCCTTCTGATGGAAGGAACAGGATAAGAGGGATGTGCATGCAAGGAACGTAAGAGAATAAAGATAAGAGTGGAGAATGTGAGAAGCTCCCTAGCTGAGAATGAGAAAAAGGTTGTGAGCTTGATGTGGAGGAAGCATCTGATAAACCTCGTCCAGGCCATAATAGAGAGGAGAAAAAACTCTGAGAGTTTGCAGAGAAAAAAACTTGAGCATAAGCTGAAACAAGGAAAGAATCCATGAGAAGTTGTGAGAGTTCCCTGGTGATATCATGTCCTGGCACATGGGTGGCCAGTGTGCTAAGAATGAATGCCTCTTATCCTATCGTTGGGTGGAGAGGAGAACACCCACAGTCAGTCTGTTGGTGATCGAACATAATAGATAAGTATTTTTATGCCCAACATCCTAGAGTTAAAATGCATGATTTGATTATTTGTAAATGTGTTAACTTGTGCCTTGCGTAAAATGGATGATAATGGTGTTTATAGTCCTTCTGTAAAATATTGTGTTTGATTGGTGGTATATTATTTGGATGTTTGATATTTGTGACTCTGGTGGTCCAGTTAACCGAATATTTTGAGATGGGGTTAACTGGAATGCTTAAGCCCTGTCAAACCCTCGAATTTCTCCTTTGTGGGAATACTGAGTTCGAACTCTACGGAAGGAGGGAACCTCCTTCAGAACTTTCACCTGTGTGACCAAGGGCTCGTGCCCACGGCCCTATCAAATTCCCGGCCAAGAGTCAAGCGTGTAACCACATGAACCTTTAGAGGTCCCATATGACCAAGGTCTATGAACCCTACGCTAAGTCTGAAAGGAGATAACTCTTGATGGCTTCAGAGCTTCAGGAGCTCAAAGCCCTGGGATGTCAAACTTCATAACTGTAAAAAATACTCAAATGTCGAAGTCACGAAAGGTTGTGAGTCATTGATCTAGGGAGTCCTTTGGGGTCCCTTCTCGACCATCCTATTGTCTAGTGGAAGGTTTTGTGTATGGTACTTCGATGAAGTTCCACTTCGGGAAAATGGAGATGATATAGCATCAAACTCCCCAAACATTGAAGTTATGAAGTGAAGGAGAGTCGTAGATTTGGGGGAAATCGTTAGAAGCCCCACCTATCGTCCGATCATTCAGGAGAAGGTACCCGCACATGGTACTTCGGCGAAGTCCCGCTTTGGGAAAATGGAGTGGTAATGAAGCCAAAACCCCCAAAGGTCGGAGCCGTGAAGTGATCAGGACCGTAGATCTAGGGATCCTTCCAATTCTCTCCTAGCTGTCGGAGCTACGATGAAGTTAGCTCGACGTTGACCACTTCGGGAGGACAGAAGCATTGTAATGTTAAAATCCCCGAAGGTCGAAACAACGAAGTGATGGGAACCGTTGATTTGAGGGCATGTTGGATCCCTCCCTGATTATTGGATCTACCCCATGGTCAATTCGATGTTGACTACTTTAGGAGAAAAGAGAAGTCTATATAATTAAACCCTCGAACATCAAAGTTACGAAGTAGCAGAGACCATTGATCCAAGGGGTACGTGGACCAACCTTGGATGCGAGATTGAATAGCATGAAGTACGGTCAATCTGAAGTGATGTAGTGCAGTGAAATCACCCAGGGTGACGTGGACCCAAGTTTGATGTGCCACGTGTCACTCGGATTCATGTGTATCACATACCCTATAGACCCATTGAAACGTGACACGTTTCACCCATGACCCTTACACATGTCAATCCCTAGTACAATCCCACCTAGCCAAAGTGGTTGGTAAAGTGACCGAAACTCTGGGAGTCTGAGACTTTAGACTCTGGACGATTTGTGGTGTAATACGAAGAGAGACCAAAAGGCCCGAAGTCCGGAACCACATGGAAAACTCGCAGGACTTCGAGAGTTTGAGACTTCAGGAAATCTCGTGCGTAGATGGTAAAGAGGCATTCAACGTCGAAGCACCGGAGTGTTGAAGTGTTGAATTTCCCGCTATCCTGTGTATTAGACGAGGGTTAAGCCAGTCATTGGACTGGTTGGTGGATGGACCTTCCTTGTGGGAGGTAGGAACCTAGAGATGGTATGAAAAAAATGAAGCCACGTGGGGATGCGCATCAGAATATTCGATGCTCCAAAAGGATTTCACTATGGACATTTGTGTGTGTGAAGAGTCAGGAACTGTCGAAGCTTGGAGTCTTGAAGTGAATCAGATCCATCAATTCTCTGAGTATACGTGGAGTCAGATTGTGAACTTCGGAGATTTGTCACTCCATAGGTTTTGTGGAGAAGCGGTTTGGAACTCACCAAAGCACCTGGGCCCGAAGTTTCGGTGGACCATTGATCTGGAAAGGGAGAAGGGACCTTCGATCCCTCTCACATCATTTCAAAACTTCGCTAGTTCGGAGTTCGGGAGAATTGACGAGTGGTGAAGTGAAAATACCCGAAGCCTGAAGTTTCGAAGCGCCCTTTGAGTAGGCGTTGAGTCACAACCCTAGGTCATATGAAGGAAGGGGCCTAGCGTGGAAAGCTAGTGCCTGTTGTTAAAATTCTTCAAAGGGTCTAAGAAAGAGCCCGCGGGTTTGGAAGAACCTGCACTTTGGAGAAAGGGGGACCCGTGAATATTGATTTAGGTTCCAGCAGGGGCCCGAAGAGTCGATTCGGCTCAAGTGATTAAACTATACTAGAAAGAGAGGTTGTGCAGTCCCAGGAGGAAGAGGGAATCCGCATTTGGAGAGTCTTGGATGAGAAGGACGTGATACAAATCTCGGAATTAGGATTTGAGAGAGTTAAGGAAAACAAAATTATGATGCCCCACCCCTTAAAAGAGAATTTAGGGGTCGAGTGTGTTACAAATTGGTATCAGAGCACGAAAAAAACACTTGGCATGCTTGGGCTCATGCACGAGTCGTATAAAAATATTTTTGGAGGACTTTAAGGGGAAACACCCTATCTTATGACATTCCTAAGAGGTTTAGTCAAACCTCTACCAAAGAGAGGAATGAAACCCGTTGTTGTTTATAGATGTTTTGGCATTTCCAAATAAAGAATCTGACTTCAGTATGAAATTGTACGTGATGTTGTACAGTCATAAGATTTGGTTACCAAGGCTAAGGTGAGCCTGTGGAGAATATTACTGCCAAACATAAATTTTCTCCATAAATTTCTTGAGTAGAAGGATGTAGATTAAAATACAGTTGGGATTTTACCCAACGAGATTGAATCATGCTAGTATGTGTAAAAGGAAGCCTATCATTTCTTTGGGAAATGATAGTCGATCCTACAGGAGTGGGATTATGTTGATGGTCACTAATAAAAATACTTGGATGTGAACAGATGGAAAGGATATATAGCAACAATAATTATTTCTTTAATGAAGGGTTAAAACTTGTATGTGTATAATCCCTCACGATCAGAGGAATGAGTTTGGTGACCAGTCTTTGAAAAGGGAGAGCATGTGAAGCTCTCGGGTTTCGAAGGGAACTGAAAAAAATGAATTTTGTTTCTGTGTACAAGAATTGTTGGGCAGGGTTTTTTCTAATCAAGCTGATAAACAGCGCTGTAGAAATATAGAGTGATTGAGTGATAAATCACAATAGCCTCCTTTGCTTGGTGGATAGGAAACTAATCTTCCATAATTCTTGTGGGAGGGGGAGAGTGGCCTCCATCCCTGACTATTGCTAAACCAAAGAAATAATTTTAGGTGTAATGGTTAAGACTGACCTTGACATAAAGATACTCTGGATTTATGAACTAGGATACTTAGTAAGTAACATAAATCGAAATTGCATTTGGGATTTAAGGGAATAGTCCAAATGTTATTAGACATTAAAAATTTATTATAATTAAGGTAAAATGGTTGATTAAATGTTGATCCTGAATGTGGTAAAGGAAGTGTTGGGGGACTTCTAGAATCCCAATGGGTCAAATTGACATCCAGTGGTGGATGGTAGCCATATAGATATAGTTGGAAGCTAGATTGGATTCCCTGTTACCTTGGGCATGGTTTTAATTTCCCATATTGTATTTATAAGTTGGGTAATGATCTATGGAAATTAAGGCAAGAGTGTTTTCTTACTAGCTATTAATGTACAAAAGAGAGAAAAGTAACCTTTGTTGGTTATTATCATGAAGAGAGGGCAACATCAGTATGAGTTTTGACTGTGATATTTTTCATGTAAGTGACCATAATATTTAACTAAAGAACACTAATGATAAAAATAAATTATCAAGGTGAATAAAGGGGTGCTAGAGATGCACCTGCATATACACAAATATGTGTATACATACTTACCAGTATAATATGACTGCAATCTCTCAACTGAGAGGGAAGATCAGTGTTGAGTGTTCTATGAGACTTATCATAAGAATGATTTGAAGATCCTTGGGAGAAGGATATATAAGTCTGATATGTCCATGTGTGTGAATGCCATGGAAAAAGGTGCAAGCAATGAGCTTGCATGATGAACGTTTGGACTGTGTGTGTTTATGCTTGAGTACATGGATTTAATGCATTATGAAGCTTCTTGATATGAAGTCTGATAGTAATAATAGTTAGGTATGAATGATATTAAATGTGAAAGTGATGCACATGTATGATGTAAGAGTATAGGTACACTAAAGGCACGAGGTGACTGCCTAAATGAGTGAAATTAGAGACAAGCATTACACTTACCAAAATTGAATGAATACCATGGTTGCATGGATGACTCTGCTTTGAAGAGTCATAGAAGTTTTGTTTGAGTGACAGCTTGAGGTGGATGTATTCCATTCCCTTAGGAAAGACTAATATCAATATATGAGAGAGTAAATGAGCGAGGATGCTCGGTTGTCATGATAATATGAAAATGATTCTGCCTTTGAGGGTCACATGAGAATGATTGTGAACAATCATGAGTTGAATGATTTTAAAATAGAGATGTAGATGGGCTGTGAAATATACCTATGGAAACTACATACATGCTTATGATTATGCAAATGGTTAAGCACATCTTGGATGTAAGTTAACAAAACCAGAATATGTGTGGATACATAATTTGGACACATGACAAAGATGCATGTTTATATTCCTTATGAAATATTTGTTACCTAGCTAAATCCAACTCAAGGTTGAGGTTATCACAGATAGTGAAGGATATTCAATAAGGAAGTTGCATGTTTAAGGAGTTCCCTGTGAAGGAACTATGTGAAGAAATCTTTCAGGAGAACAGAGTCACAACCTTATTGACTGCTAAGAATTAAGCAGCGAGCTACAATCTTGTGTGTATATATATATAAGAATCATGGATTACATTTTGAAAAACATTGTGTAATGAATAGAAGACTAATAATGAATCTTGACCATTATGAAAACCGAATGGTAACTTGCAGGACCCACAGGTTCATGATTTAGTATGGACAAAAGGATTTTCTATTAAAGAATGTTGATGTATCCTAAGAGTTAGGATTAGCCTAACCGAGGCTGCTCAATAAAAGAGGAGAAAGATCACAATAAGAAGTAGATTTCATAAGTAAAGGGGAAGAAAAGGAGGAATACTTTTCTCACCCTAAGAACCCTGAATTGTGTAACAGAGCTGCAGGATTAAAAGAGTAGTTTTGGAAACCCGTATAGCTGGTAAAAGGAAAATAAACCCCTTGAGTATGATTAAATGAATAGGCTTGGTTGAATCCACATCAAGAAAGGGTAGTAAGGATTTAGAAATAACTCAGTTGGAATGAAGGTCCCAGGCCGTGTAGAAGGAGTTGGAAAAGGGAAGAGCCCGAACTCTTTTCTTGTTGTGCATTATGTTTTTCTTTGGGATGTGGAACTAGTGTGTTGATGGAAGTAAATGTTTTGAAACCATAATGAGATGGTTGTATGACTATAGAAGTAGTCAAGAATTGTTGTTGTTGCACTCATGAAAACATTTGAGGATAATGTGATGAAGTGCATAAAAATATGCTAGGACATTTTGAAGATGTTTTATGGATTTGAATGTTATGATAAATGCATTTTATTTAATATTACAACTAATTAAATTGTGACTATGATGATGCATGCTATGTATAGAAAGGAATTGGAGCTGTTGAGGAAGATAGTTGCAAATGATAGGAAACCTCAAGCAGAGGATGACCATGAGAAGGCTGCGGTTGAAATATTGTTGACAGGGCTGTAAAAGTCCCCATAAAGCACTGCTGATGAGGTAAAAATCAGAAAGAGGGTGCTAGCAACCAAGAACCGGTATAAAAATGTTCATACCTATGTGGCACAAGGTATGAAGGGATTTGGTAAGAACCCCTTCTGAAATATTTTATTTTCTTAATTTTATGCATGAACTTTTGAAAGGTAGTTGTATGCCTTCGATACCCAAGTAGGGTATGATTCAGGAAGGAGAACCTGAATGTTGGAGGTGTGAACCTCTAGTAGTAAGGAATGTTTGTAATCCTTGGAATAATTCATGAACTGATATGTCATGAATGCATTGACCAATCAAGGAATGCTTAAAGGAATTTATGTGAAACCTTGAGTCTCATGAGTGGTGATTTAAGGTTGTGATCGATTCATAGCATAAAGTATGGTTCTGCTAAAATAATAAATATGGACAGAGAATACAAGAGTGACGTGGACCCAAGTTTGACAGTGACATCACCGAGGGTGACATGGACCCAATTTTGACGTGCCACGTGTCACTCATATCGCATACCCTATAAACCCATTGAAATGTGACACATGTCACCCCTGACCCTTACACTTGTCAATCCATGGTATGAGCCCTCCTAGCCAAAGTGGTTGGTAAAGTGACCGGAACTCCAGGAGTCTAGGACTTCAGGCTCCAGAGGATTTCATGTGTAGTAGGAAGAGATACCAAAAGGCCCAAAGTACGGAACCATGTGGAAATCTCATGGGACTTCGGGAGATATCGTGCATAGATGGTAACGAGGCATTCAACGTCGAAGCATTGAAGTGTCGAAGTGTCGAATTTCCTACTATCTTGTGTATTAGATGAGGGTTAAGCTAGTCATTGGATTGGTTGATGGATGGAATTTCCCCACGGGAGGTAGGAACCTAGAGATGATACGAACGAGATGAAGCAATGTGGGGACGCGTGTCAGAAGATCCGACACTCTGGAAATATTTCACTCCGTATGTTTCTGTGTGTGAAGACTCGGGAACTGTTGAAGCCCGGAGTCTCGAAGTGAATCAGAGCCATCAATTCTCTGAGTACACGCTGCGTCGGATTGTGAACTTCGGATATTTGGCACTCCGAAGGTTTTGTGGAGAAGCGGTTCAGAAATCGCCAAAGTGGTTGGGCCCAAAGTTTCGGTGGGGTGTTGATCTGGAAAGGGATAAGGGGTCGTCGATCCCTCTCATGTTATTTTGTAACTTCGCCAATTTGAAGTTTAGGAGAATTGGCGAGTGGTGAAGTGAAAATGCCCAAAGCCCGAAGTTCCAAAGCGCCCTTTGAGTAGGCGTCGGGTCACATTTCGAGGTCATATGAATGAAGGTGCCTAGCATGGAAATCTAGCGCCTGTTGTTCAAATTCTTCAAAGGGGCCAGGAAAGAGCCTGCGGGTTTGGAAGAACCTACACTTTGGAGAAAGGGGGACCTGTGAAGATTGATTTGGGTTCTAGCAGGGGCTCAAAGAGTTGATTCAACTCAAGTGATTAAACGATCCTAGACCAAGAGTTCGTGCAGTCCCAGGAGGAAGAGGAAATCCACATTTGGAGAGTTCTCGACGAGAAGGACGTGATATAAATCCTGGAATTAGGATTTGAGAGAGTTAAGTAAAACAAAATTATGATGCCCCACCCCTTAAAAGAGCATTTAGGGTTTGGGTGTGTTGCAGTTTCTTACCTATTCATGAATATAATAAACATTGAGTCTGATCTAATAACACTTCTTAATAATAATTATAATTTTGTTATTTTGTCACGTTATACCATGGGGGGTCATAATTGTCATTAGATAAAGTCGTCACGACTTAGGTAAAATTGTACTACTAGTGATCTAGTTGAGTTAGTGTATTTCATATCCTAACATACCTAACAAATTCATATTTTCCCTTTCACTTCCATCGCGTTCATAAAAAAATATTATCCCCTCTTGTTTGATTTATGGTATGTCATCCAACAAGGTCTAAATGAACAAATTGAAGATCAATGTAAAGCCTAAGTCAAATAAAGTAAAAAAAGGCAAGAGGTGAAGAGCATAAAAGTAAAAGAATAAAAAGAATAATGAAGTTGGAGCTATGCCACCTCATTAAAAAGGCCCAACCCCAAAGTCCTATGCTAAAAAATGAATATATAAAGAAAAGGACTAAGAAAAATCAAAGAAAAATACAAAAGGGGTAATAAATAAAGTGCCTAGGTGGTAACTCTAAGAAAAACTCCATCTTAATCAATTGCATGTGTAAATAATGAGTATTCCTAGCTCTATAAATCTATTTGGACCAGTTAAAGGACCTATTACATCATCACATGTGACTTTTAGGGTCAAAACACGAAGTTTCCCTTCCCTTTCCATCAATAGTTCATCATTTTTACCTATCTCTAACCAAGTGATCTAGGAAATACTTTATGTCCTAGGAATGGACACATGTAATAAGGGTAAGGTTGTCCTATCAAGGTGAATTTAGGAAAATTTATAAAATTAACTTATGTTATGAAGTTGTTAGAAGGGATTAATTAATGTGCATCTATAACATCCCCACTATGTTCCCCATTTAATTAATTCTTAATGTAGATATAATGTGTGGCTATGGTCAAGCGATGTATATGTGAAATGTATTTCTAAGTTTTAATAATAAAATGTGATGCTAGCTGCTAAGGGGACATGGACAGAGAAGGGGGATAAATTAATCCACAAGAGAGGGGAGAGAATGCCTAAGAGAGGGGTGCAAGGGGGGAATTATCCATGTCTATTAATTCTACCAACATTCTTGAATTTTATTATCATTATATATTAAAATTATATTTATGATTGAGTGTCCCCAAAGCCAATCATTGAATGCATGTAAGAGGGTGGGTGTGAGAAGTCACATCCCATAGTTATTGGGAGGATGGGGGTTGAGTACAAATAGCTTGGGGAAGTGTGTGAGTCAAGAAATTAAGCCAAAGAGAGGAAATTCATATGGGTGGTTACAATAGTGTTTTACAATTTTTTTTTGGCAAGAACATAAAAAATAAAGAAGAAAAAAAGATCTTGGAGTTGGAGCATTCATGGAGGGAAAATTTTGGAGCATGTTGGAGCATTTCTAGAGAGTATTTGGAGTTGAAGATTGAATATCCAGGTTTTTAGGCCTGAAGAGTGAATTCTTGTGTGAGTTGCATTGTAACAACAAGTGTTTGTTGTTTTTTGTTGGTAGTTTCCTTAGCAGTGAGTTCCCTTGAGTTCTCAGTAAAGAGATTCTTGGTTACATGTGCCAAACAAACCCTTATAAATGAATGGGATGCACAAGGGACTAAGATCAGTGAAGGAGTACATTCCTTGGGTTGGGTTGGTCGAGAGGAAGAGAGCTAGTGGAAGATCAGGATAGTTGTAGGATAATACCAGTGGGTTGTGGGATTTTAGAGTTGTGAGTGGACAATGAGAGACCACCCTCTTTTTTGAATAGCCTCAGTTTGGGGGTGACTTTCCATTGATATTAGGAAAAAAAATTCTATGGTTAAGTGGAACATCCATCCCAAGCAGTTGATTTCACAACTGAATTGAAAGATAAGTGCTTATCTTGTTGTCGTGTTATACTATGTGTTTAATTGTTATGTTTTACTCTAAGTATCATAACAGTTTCAGATGTTTCTATAATGCGTTATTTAGACTGCATTCAAGTCATTTTGAGGATGTTGTAGATGCATCTAAATAATGGTAACAAACAATGGTTAAATCTGGTTGTAATTCGTAGTTGATAAGCTACAGGAAATTAGTTAACAATTTTTTTTTAGTTTTTATGAGTTTCTACACGTAATGGACCTCAACTAGGCTGAGGAACACACATTATGGTATCAGAGCCTTTGGTTAAAATATCAGGCCTATACGGGCCAAGACGGGTGTGAACTGGGAAAATTCGTCATTGCATATTTTGGTCTGTGAATTTGGGGAAAAACAGAGAAATGAGAGTGAAATCCCAAAATTTGTGGGAAAATTGTGGGTTTTAAATGCCTCAGAGCAGTCAAAGAGATTATCTAGGGTGTGAATATGCAGGTTTCAGAGTTAAATTTGACTTGGAAGAATGAACTTCGCGTTTTAATGGTCGTTGTAGCGCTGGGCATAGTTCAGTTAATTGACGGTTGAGATCGTGTTTGATCTCGAGATCAATGGCCCGTTTCATCTTAATAAATTTAGGAAATTCTAATGTTTTTGAAGTTTAGAAAGGTTACTGGATCGAGGGCCGAGATTCATTTTTGGTAGTTGGGAGATTGAAAAATATTAGTTTTCTAGATTAGTTTTCAGAGGTTTGGGAGCTAGATTAGTTCAAAGGTCAATATCATATTAGCTTGGAGATTGATGGCCTAGATTCACCTAGGATTTAATCGAAATTTCTAAGTGTTGAAAATTCGCCAAGAGAAATTGCCGACATTCGATGGTTGGATCGACAATTTTGGCAAAGATATTCTTTCAAACAAAATAAATATATGATGGTCGATGGTCGACGATCGAGTGTTGGCAAAGTGGGGCAAAGTTTGATAGATCAACAACCGAGATCATTTTTGAATGAGAAATCGACGGTCCAAATTCGTTGGGGATTTGGTAGAAAATTATAAGTGTTGGAGTTGGCCAAGAGAATTCATCGATGACCAATGGTTGTGTGTTGGTCGATTTAGTGAAGGGTTTGATCAAGCAAGAGAGAGTTTCGATGGTCGATGGTCGATGGTTGATGGTCGATGGTTGGGTGTCGACCGATTCGGCGAGGTGTTTAAGTCATCCAAGAGAAATAGTCGATCATCGATGAAGGAAATAGGGTGATGATGTGTCATGCCATGTCATCTAGATTGGTGTGTTATATTTTATGTCTCATGCCACGTTAGTAGTTTCTACGTTATCCAATAAAGGGTTGATGGTTGACGGTCGGGTCAGTGGAATTGGTAAGGAGTTTAATCCTCCAATAAAGATTGTTAATGGTTGATGGTCGATGGTCGGGTCAGTCGATTTAGCAATGTATTTCAAGTGGTTTCTATGATAATTCTTTGATGGTTTATGATCGAGCATCGGGGAGATTCACGAGCAAGTTTGGTTTTCCAAAGAGAATCGTCGATTGTCGATGGAGCTCGGATCAACAGTCCAGATTGTTTTAAGTTGTCGATCGATGGCGGAAATTGATCCATGGGGTTTGGAAAGGATTAGCGGATCAACGAATTAGATTTCACCCGATTTGAGGTCGAAGGATCAAATTAAAAGGCTTGTTATAAGAGTAAAACAAGCATTTTTTTCTATGAATTTTTCAGGATTTTGAAGGTCATGAACTTGTAGGGAAATTTTGAAGCCTTAAAAGACGTTTTTAGGCAATCAAAACCCACGAGAATAGTATACCTTAGTGTACCACGGTACACTTTGTCCTTGCAACTTAAATAAAAGAACTTGGATAAATCTATCCAATGAGCTACTTCGAGCACAAAACAGATCTCATATGAGAAAGTTACAACTAAAACTGTTAAGGTAAAATTTCAACACCAATTTACTTCTATAGGGCATAACTCACTCAAAAGTTCGTTTGGGGCTCATAAGCAGTCTATGGAAAGATTATGATCCATATAAGACAACCATGGAGCAAGATTTGGAATTTGGGTATGTAAAAATACGCAGGAAGAGAAAGAAGACACATGTAGCATACAAGGATAAATTGGGAAAAACAGTCTAAACTTCTCCATACCATAACTTTCAGCTCGGATTTGAGAAAGTGAATAGTCATTGGAAAGGTCTTGAGAAGGAGAATAGATATATCAACCCACAATTTTGAATTGGACACTAAAATTTCTCAAAAAGTAGTAAATATATTTATGTAACAGTAAGTGAGTAGAAAATTACAACTTGTGAAAGTTGTAACTTTTCACTCAAAACTCAGAACGAGGCATGAGTACAACCATTAGAGAGCTATTTCAGAAAAAAATGCATCTAGGGAATCTGATTTTGAATTGGTGCATTGTGTTGTTTGTAAATTTATATGAAGAATAACCTGTATTCTAATTAATGAAATGTTTTATGTTATTCATGTTCTAACAATAATTATTACATGCACATGTCTTGCATATTTAGAGGTACAAGCAAAAAACTATGGTTATTATATGAGGATTGGAGTTATGGAAGATGCCCAAGGATCTTACAACCATGAAGAAGATATTATATATCTTCATGCCAACATGGGAAAAGTTGAGACAAAGTCTAACGGAAGAAGAAACAAGCTCGAGCCTATAGCTATGAGAAGCATGCATAGAGAAGTGTAGACCTATAGGGCCAATAATGAAATAATTATGAAGGCTTGAGAAGAAATAATTAAAATTTTGAATATGTTTCATAAACAAGTTAAAAAGGACTCTGGCACCAAGCAAGAATCTAGTGTTAGGCAAGTGACAACATCCAAAACCCAAAGCAGAAGGGATGATCATGGGAATGATAGGCAATCAAGAGGCATGAGTAATTTTATCATTATCCAAGGCAATACACCAGAATCACCACAGGGCTTCAAATTTTTGACCAATATCTTATCATATTCATTCATAAAGAGGGTTTTTAA
>SNQJ01S0013223.1:108176-124164 GCA_010110895.2 Picea sitchensis | reverse complement strand
ATGAAAATTGTATGTGAGCCAGTTGGAAGAGGTGGGTGGCCACCGATATCCACCTGGATCAGGCCCTGTGCTTCTGACTCCTTAATAGTCCAACTTTTGGGGAAGAAAATCCTTCAAATGTGGTGGTGTGATTCGAATTGGATGTTTGACAAACCTTCTTGTAAATTCTATAATAAACACATCCTTCTTATTTTATTTTATTTTTTTCCTTTTGGAAAATTGGAAGTGGAAATGAATAACTGTGATGGTTGTCCTTCCAAAGGAATCCCATTAAAACAATGAAGGTTGTAGAAAAGAGGAAAACTAAGGAGAGACAAGAATAATTGGGGGGAGAACAGTGGAAAAGTGAAATCTTGAAGAAGACAACCTGCTCGAAGTTCGATGGAAAAAAGAGTCAAGGAGCCTACCCATGTCCAGTGAATGTATCTCCGATCCATAGTGATCTATAGTTTTGGCGTTGGTAGTGAGTTTACACAATATTTGTATAGCTCACTACTCTATAATATTTTCCCGAGCTTAATAAATTCTCCAGTAAATGTTGGGTTTCTAGGGTAAAATCTTGTCTCGAATGTGTGTTTTTCCTCTGCAATATGTTGGGTATGTTGTTGTGATTAGTTATCGGGCTATTCATTGCCATTATGCTATGAAAAAGGCTTCCGATGTGCAGATGTGCATGTGTATTGAAGGACGGTTGGAGAGGAAACATAATATTTGTTAAAAACAGGGAGATTGAACTGGATTAAGTGTGGCAATGGAGTTGCAGTCACTAGAAAACCTGAGTGGTTAGATTCAATCTACGGTATGAGAATCTTTATGTTAACGAATTGCTTGCTCCATTCGGGGGGTAAATTCAGTGTTTTTGTTTGATAATGTATTTGTTAATTTTTTTTTAAGAGTGGAGAACATTTATGGAGTGAAAGCAGGGGATGAAATTTGGTTAAAAATTTAGAAGAATATTTGAAATTGCATATTTCAATGATTAAAATTACATATAACTAGTGCTTTGGGGGTTTTGAGAGGTTGAATAAATTTATACATTCAAAAACACCATTTAAACACTATAAAATTGCAATCTCCCCAACAATGACGTTGTCAATTCCATGATAGTTGCCTAAAAAATAAAAAATAAAAAATTAGAAAGTTTAGAGTACCCAGCTTGATAATGTAGAATTACTCCTTTGGTTACTTGATAAAGTAGAATTACTCCTTTGGTTACTTTGGAACAAATCATTGTTGTTGGAAAGTGGAGAGCGTGGAATCTATGAAAAAGGTAATGTAGAATTATACTTGGTGTAAACACTAATACTTGTAACTGTATTTGTAGCAGGAAGGTAAAGAAAATGAACTTCTCCTTCCTATTTTACTCATTATTTGACTTTCCTACTTTAACTAGAAGATAATCTGGACCTCACATTGCACAAAAATGTTTCTATTTTATAATATTTTTAAATGACCTCAGATTATAAAAAAATATCCCAATTCACATAATTACGAGTGTGCAAGCGAATAGTACACATCATGAAATCCGCTCACATCTCCACGGTTATTGCAGACTGAACAAATCCCACAAAGTCATGTGGCCTCTCAATGTGAACCCATTTCCCGGAGTTGTCGAACATGTAGCATACCTGCTCACCCGATTTGTAGGTAGAACCGCTCACAAATATCTTGTCATGCCACACTGTGGCGCAGGTAGCCACATCATCCATACATTGAGGAAGAGACGCCACCACTTCCCAAACGTTCTCCTTCCCGTTATATCGCATCACATGCTGGTTATGGAAGAAATACAAGTGTCCCAAAGCAGCCACGCAAGACCTCGGACAGCCCCCAATATTCCACATATTCTCCACTCTGCTCCAAACGCCTGTACTGGGATCGAATACTTCCGCACTCCGCTCGAATCGACCCTGCGACTCCGTGGCATACCCGCTTATCACAGTGAATTTTCCATCTAAAAAGACTCCGTGGCATCGGTCTCGCTCTTGGCTCATGGGAGCTAGAATCTCCCACCTGTCATGTTTAACATCATAAGCCTCTGCAGCTCGCAGAGCGCTTTTATTGTCGCCGTGTCCTCCGGCGACGTAGATAAGCCCATCGGGAGAAATAGAGCAGGCGAAGAAGGATCGAACCCTGGGCATATCCGCTCCCCGGCGCCATGTACGGGACGGGAAGTCATAGATAAAGACAGATTTCATTGCCTCCCATTGGGAGGGATGCCATCCCCCAATCATAAACAGCTTCTGATTCACGCAAACGCACTGACAGAAAAGGGGAATCCCACCGGAAAAATAGGGAATTGAAGGGAGGCTATCCCAGGCGTCCTCTAGAGGGTAGTATAGAGTTAAACCATAAGCGGGCGATCGCTGCCGCTTATCCTGGAGCGACTTCCCCTGAGAAATAGCCTGAAGGAGGCATATGAATTGCTCGCTCGTCCCAGAGATCTTTCTGTCCTCATAGAACAGGGGGCTAGTCAGCATAGTCTCCCAGTTTCTGCAGACAGCTTTGAGGTTATCGTGGGAATTGTAATTCACTCTGAGCAAACACTCTCGAACGATTTCGTGTGGAAGATTAGGAATACCGACCTCCATTTGAATTCCGGTAAAGCTCAACTAATAAATCCTAAATGTATGGCCACTTAAATAGAGATAAATCAACGAAAAATCTCGGACTGAGAGAGATTTTAAATAGCAGAAGAATGGGAAACGTGCCGTCAAATGGCGAAGAAAATGGGAAAGTGCGTACAGGATATAAAGTGAGGAACAAACGGCGAAGAAATTGGGAAAGTGCGTACAAGATACAAAGTGAGGAAAAAAAATCCGAGTCAAAATAGACAGCATTTGCGCGAGTAATTTAAACGTGTATGTCGTGAGTTTATGTGTAATAGCATGTGTGTCTTGCACAGCTGTGAAATAATAACTGTACAGTGAGGAACGCGTAAACTTGAATTTATATGCGTGATATATTGACTGTAGAGTGAGGAACGCGTTTCTTGCACGGCAATTAAGCGTTAATAAATTTGAACTAATATTAATATCATATAATTAATTTTTGACGATTTAACGATAACATGTTTTTCATGGCTTTATAATAATGAAATAATTAAGCGTTATAACATATATATATAATTTTGTATAATTATTTTTTCATATTTTGACTTTTTA
Organism: Picea sitchensis; assembly: GCA_010110895.2. Taxonomy (NCBI): domain Eukaryota; kingdom Viridiplantae; phylum Streptophyta; class Pinopsida; order Pinales; family Pinaceae; genus Picea; species Picea sitchensis. The sequence goes on along the minus strand of SNQJ01S0013223.1, from coordinate 121,000 downwards.
ATAATAATAATATATATATATTTCATAGTTTTTGAAAAAAATAATATGATTGAATTATTTTTAATGTAATTTTTTATTTTATTTTTATATATTAATTGATAACGAAAATATTTATTATTAATCGATATTGAAAATATTTATAATTAAATTATTAATTGATAATGAAAATATTTATTATTAATAGATAATGAGAATATTTATTATTAATGATTAAGATAAGGGATCAACAAACTTTCAACAAAGAAAACTTACATTTCAATTCTATTTAATATATTAAAAGACAAGGGTTTGATTTAATATACCCTGAGTTATACTTTTCTAGTTATAGTAAGAAACAAACCCGTTGTAATATGGCTAGAAAGTAAGTTATATATTCTTTTTACTTTCTTCTTCAACAAACTTGTGCCTTTGTAGGACGTGGCCCTATGATACTCCAAGTTTGATGGTAGAGAGATGGCGGATATCTTTTAGTCCCATTCATGATTATTTCTAGTGTCGCCATTTTTGGGTGTTGCTCCCTGGATTACTCTTAAATTTGTTGAATAAAAAGGCACTTATGGCGATTGGGAGTGCTCTTGGTAGATTTGTTGTTGTGGAGGATAGACTTTTGTGTGCGCAAGATTGTAAGCTTGTTAGGGTGTTAGTAGAGATGGATATACACAATGGGTTGTTGGAAACTTTAGAGATTCGGTGGAGGGATCAGGTTATTGTGCAGAATTTTGATTATTTACACATTCCCTTCCGTTGTTCGCTCTGTCGTCGGACGGGTCACTTGAGAAATTCTTGCCAGGGTTTTGCGAGTGTGGATGTAGAGTCAGAGTCTGAAAACTCTCGTCTGTGAAAGACTCAGAGGACTGACTTGCCAGAGTACTAATCAAATGTTCGAGAAGTTTCTTGTCCTGCAACCTTGTTTTCTTCGATTGGTATCGGAGGCGACTCGTTCACTGGTAAGTTGAGAACTCATTGCCCTAGTTTTTACAATTCTCTGACTACTCTGGAGAAACTCTCTTTGGATAAGGCATTTTTTCCGGGTGGCGAACCTATAGCTACCTCTTTAGCCCCCCCACAGTTCGATTTGAGCATCTCGTGACCTACAAAGGATCAACCTCATTCTGAGAAGGAGATTCCTTCGCTTGGGAATCCTAGTTTGGTTTCAGTGGGGGCCAACTTGAGACCTAATTTGGTTAGAGCCCTTATTTCTTGGGCGGATACTGGTGCTCCTATTTGCTGTTCAACGTCCTTTTCAGAGGTTGGGGACTGGGCCGACATCCTTTCTGAACCTCACAAGATCTCTCGGGTTGGGGATACTTTGGGGGGGGGCTTCTTCTTCTATTCTTCTTGGTCACCGAGAAGAAGAACCTAGTGATTGCACTCTAGGGGAGACTTTGGAATCTCTTATTCCTCTTATTCGAGAGGTGGACTCACCTGTACCTCTCCCGATACATCTTGGAAACCACTTACTGTCTTTACCTGGTTCTTCAGATGGGATAAATCTCGTAGACCTTCGTGGTGGGGGGGCTTCTACTAGTTACTCTTGGTCCAGAAGCTTGGGTTTGGAGACCTCCTCGATCAAGACGAGAAGTGCTCGGAAGAGGGCGAACCTCTCAAGTAATCCTTCTGTCGATGTTTCTTCTTCAGTTGCTGAGACTGGTCCGCTTAGAGGCACAAAGGCCCTTGCATGTGCCAAGTCACGATTCTTCTAACTCTAAACATTCGCCGGGTGGGGGGGACCCTAAAAATTGCCTCCATGCGTAGAGTTTTTAGGAAGGTAAAACCTGATGTAATTATGTTACAAAAAACATTGGTTGGTGAGGAGAAGGCTCATAGATTTATGGTTTCTCTAGTTCCAAATTGGTACATCTGTGCAGTCGATTCTGTTGGAACTTCGAGCAGGCTTTTGGTTGCATGGGACCCAGGAAAATACGCAATGACTCCATATCTGTGTGAAGGAGGATTTTTTCTCAAAGGATCTTCTCAGATAAATAAACAAGATTTTTGCATTTTAAATGTATATGGGCCTTGCATGGCGAGCAGGATTTTTGGGACAGGTTGGCTTTAAGGGGGATTCTTGATATTAGAAATCTGATTCTTGCAGGTGATCTTAACTTTACTATTGGCGGCCGAAGTTTGAGAACACTCTGCTCATTTGGATAAAATGGCAGATTGTTTTAAAGATCTTTTGTTCACCCATCACTTGATAGACTTGGCTCTAGTTGCTTCGACGTCGACCTGGAAAAATGGTAGGGGTGGGTTGGATCTGATATCTAAAAGGTTGGATCGAATACTTATTTCAGAAGATCTCTTTAGGAAGATGGGAAGATATCGTGCATTGGTTGAGCTTCCTTTTGTATCCGATCATGCGCTGGTGGTGTCACAATTTGATTACCAACCCTTTCCCGTAGCCTATCCTTTCAAACTTAAACCTACTTGGCTAATTGAGGAGGATTTTGAGCATATTGTAAAGGATGCTTGGAATGATCCTATTTTATCAGAGGAAGCTGATGTTCAATATAGGTTTGTGTTAAAATTAAAAACCTTAAAAGGCAGGATAAAATCTTGGGCAAAATTGAAAAGGGTGGAGCAACAAAGAAGGTTGGTTACTTTGGAATGAGAGATTAGGGTTCTCATAGCTGCTCTTCCAAGATTGGTATCTAGAGACAACAAACTAAAGACCTTGGAACTAGAATGAAACCAACTCCTATTGATTGAAGATGAACAATGGAGGAAAAAAAGTCGGGCTATTTGGCTGAAAAGTGGTGACCGTAACACTAAGTTTTTTCATAAAATGGCAAGTGCAAAGAGAAATCAAAAACATATATGGGAAATTAAGGATGAAGCGGTTCAACTAAATAGAGGTCAAGAAGAGATAAAGGAGGCAAACAAATATTTTAAGAAGTTTTTTTCAAAGGATACAGTTATGTCTCATGATCTCCAGTTGGAACTAGCACGTCTTTATCCTCACTTTGTTACTATTGAGGACTCTGGAATTATCAACAAACCGATCACTAAACAGGAAATCTGGGAAACTTTAAAACTTTTCTCAAGTGATAAGAGTCTAGGCCCGGATGAATGGATGGTGTAATTTTATATTAAATATTTTGAGGTGGTGGGAGATGATTTATTGGATCTATTGGAAGATACAAGGGTGAGAGGGAGGGTTAGAGGCTCTCTTAACACTACCTTTTTGGTGCTTATTCCAAAGGATAATAATCCACAATCTTTTGACAACTTCAGACCTATTGCCCTGTGCAATCTGTGTTATAAGGTGGTTTCCAAAGTGATTGCAAACAAGATTAAACCCGGTAATGTCAGTCTATCTTATCCAACTTGGTTTCATAAAAGAAGGAATATTTTAGATACTGTGGTACGCACTACTCAAGAGTGCATCCATAGTATAAAGACCAGAAAACAAAAAGCTTTGATTCTTAAATTGGACCTTAGAAAAACTTACGATTGTGTAAACTGGGATTTCTTGCGCATGATCTTAGTACAATCTGGTTTTAGTTTACTTTCTGTTCAATGGATTATGAGTTGTGTAGTCAGTTCCTCCTTTGTGTTGATCAATGGAGAGGCCACTTCTTTTTTCTCAAGCGAGCATAAGATGTATAATCCAAAAAGGATGTCACTTCGCCCCTACTTTTTTATTCTTGTTATAGATTAATATTAGTCTACTTTTGAAAAAGGGCCAGGTGGAAGGCAAACTTTCTGGTGTTAAAGTTTCTAGGGTTATCAAAATTCTTCATCTTATTTTGTAGATGATGTACTAATCATGACCAAAAGCTATTGTGGAGGAATGGCGGTGGATTAAATCAATTAAGATCACTTTGTTGTGTGCAGACTAAGGATCAACTCACTTAAATCAACTTTCCATTTTAATGGGATCCTTGAGGACACACTAATCGCTTTTAAAAGAATTTTTAATTACAAATTTATGGATTTGGATGCAGGTTTCTGATACCTGGGATACCATTTAAAACATGGTAAGAGTTTATTCTCGGACTGGAGGTGGTTGTTAATTAAATTTGAAAAGTGGATAAATCAATGGTGTAACTGATGGTTGACTTTGGGTGGTCGTTACATCTTAGTCAAATCAGTTCTGGAAACTCAGTCAGTTTATTGGATGGCTTTGGCAGTAGTACCGATACAAGTATTGATAAAGATTTGAATGCTTATGTTTGACTTCCTTTGGGCGGGATGGGGTAATAAGCAAAGGATTTATCTTTGCAACTGGGAGACTTTGGCTAAACCAAAAGATCTTAGTGGTTGGGGCTTCATAAATATTTTTCTGTTTAGTCGTGCCTTGGCCACAAATTTGTTATGGCGTGCTCTTTTTAAGGATGGGATCTGGCATAATGTGGTAAAAGATAAATACCTCCCTTATACCTCTGTGGCTACTTGGCTTATATCAACTCTGGTAATACAATTTTCGACCTCTCATATTTGGAAAAAATTGATGAAATCACTTTCTGTATTGCCGATGGATTAGCTCATGACCGAGGGATGGTCACTCAATTTATATGGGTTGGATAAATTTTGGAGTTTAGACGGGTCCTCTCTCTTATTGAGCACGACTTCGGGAGATCTCAAGGCATATAATATAGAATTTTCTATACCAATCTTTGCATAACCTCTGTGGATTTATTAAATCAAAATGGAGATCTTGTGAGAAGTTGGGGCTTACTGACTCCTTGGTGGTAGAGTGGTTTGCATATTGCAAAAATCTTATGCTCTCGGGTATTCAACTACATCCTATAGATGATATTCTCATTTGGACTGGTGGATACCTTTCGGGGAATGTAACGGTAAAAAATGTTACAATATACAACTTTCGAGAATCTGGACAATCTCAACCACTGGTTGGCGAAGGACCTTCTGGAAATGGGAGGTCCCATTAAAATTGAAATTGTTTTTTTTCAAAAAAAAAAAAAAAAAAAAAAAAAAAAAAAAAAGAGAAGGAGAGGGTGGGAAGGTTCGAGCATCTCTTCTCTGTTCCTTAGAGAGGAGGAAAGGATCTTTCATATCATGGTTTGCTTCCCTTTCACTCTCGAGATCTGGAAATTTTTGGCAATTGAATTTAAGTTCAATACTATATGGGGATGATTTTCATTGATTCAGTGTTTTGAAAATTGGTTGAAGTTGGATAAGAACTTTGGTAGCTTACCTGTTGTGACTTGCTAGACTATATGGCTGATTATAAATAAATTTTTATTCGAATCAACTATACCATCTGTTCAGGGAGCTTTGGCTCGGTCTGTGGAATGAAGATAGACTCTAGTGCGCCTTCAATTTATTTTCCCAAAAGGATTCGAAAACCGACTGATTTAGTGTTTCCAAATGTTGGTTGGTTTGATGGTGCAACACAAACAAATGAATGCGATGAGTAGAGGCCGGGTGGTATTATTGAATTGGGGAGTCTACTATTTATAGGTGGACTTTCAACTGTGGTTTGGGTTCGAACTTGAGGGCTAAACTTCTTGTTGCATGGGCCACCTTAACCTTAGCCACTAGACTTGATATTGCACATCTTCAGGTACTTGGGGACTCAAAGATTGTGATTGATTGGATTAATAACAAGTGCAAGCTTTGTGTTACATCTCTTATAGGTTGGAAGCGAGAATGTGGGTCCTTATATGTTCAGCTGATCCTCAATCTGCTGAATATCTTATGTCTGTCTATTATCAGAAATTTGGGCTTTTAATACTTTGAGGGAATTATATGTTATGTCTGAAATTTGTATGTTTTGTAGAAAGTATTGGACTCATTTTGACTTGTATTTATTGGACTCATTTTGAATTAACACTACCAGATGGTGGTGTCAGTATTTGTATGGTGAAGTATTACTAGTTGACTATGTACTCTTTGATACTCATGTTTAGAACAACATATATTAATATATATGGGCCCACATCTTGGAAAAAAACATGCCTTTGTAGTAAGAAACAAGCCATATAATGGATTTGTAAGAAGTATTAATTTCTTCTTGGCCATATATATAAGAGTACAATCATAATTTTAAAAAACTAACATTTTAACTATGAAGTAATTTTAAAGAGTTAAATTCAACCTTCTAAATCAAAGAGTGTGAGAGTGATATGCAATCTTTATTTCTTTGGGTTTTTTTTCAAGGATTTTTCCATTTTCCTTTTGTTTATGAGAATAATTGAGATACAATGAGAAATGTGACTTTTTCTTTTGCTCTTTATAGTAAGAGAGTTTCTAATCCATAAATGAGAGTTTATAAGCCACTCACTTCATCAACACATATACTTTGCATAATTAACTTTATGTTCTAGTCTTGGACATAGATATGAGTCTTCAAAATGGCTACAAGGCTTGTGTTTTCGTTGCAGTTTTGAGTGAAACTACTTTGTAAAACTACTTAGGATTGGTGATATGGCCTATTCTTCGATATAACTTGCACACAACAACCAATCAAGAAATGCCAATAATAAATAGGACTATGAGTTGGTTTCTCTGTTGTTTGTCACCAGGTAGGCACATAAAAATTGGCTATGTTTCTCTACTTCAAAGCTTGCTCCTACTCTTAAGGTATGAGAAGATGTTTTTGTTTGTTTGCTTTCAGTGCTCTATTTCTAGGCCAAATCTCTCACATATACAACCTATTGTGAAGTGAAACCATAATAGGTCTACTTGAAATCAACATAGCCCAACCTCTTCATTAACTAATGAACCAGTGCTTTGATCGAATGAGTGTCTAGTTTCAATAGTAGAGGAGTCACCATCAACAATAAATAAACTAGGTTGCTCAATGACCAACCTCTGTTTATCATGTGTCTACTCTCAAGATTTACATATCGATGATACACATGATTCAATTACCATTCATTAAGACATATATGAGTTGGCCATTGTACAAACCATATGTATATGAAATGGAAATTATCTAGAACATGTATAAAATGCATGTATAAAAAGGCAACACACTAATACATGTATGAGAGATCACTCATTAAATATATGAGAGAGTGTCATCATTTAAGATATGATATGGAAATCAATTGCTAATTGTATGAAATGGCTTCTTGAGAAATGGGAATAAGAAAAACTCTACACCAGCCAAATAAATTGGAGGGTAGACATGCCAAATCACATCAAATCATATATGCCAACAACTAGAGGAAAGAGTGGTTCAAGAAAATTCATATTGCACTTCAAATTTGTATTCACCAACCTTTAGATGAAAAATATGTCAACCATTTCCACTGTCTAACTCACATACTAATGCCCAATACACATTGTCCAACACATAACCTTGGAGGAAGAGAGACATATGGCTTGTATAGACCCATCAAACCTCAAGAGGGATAAGTTTATAACATCTAGCCTCAATTAGGATTGCTTTTCTATGTATGACATCAACAATGTGAAATACACTATGTGCAGGTTGGATTTGGGATATAATGGTCTCCTTCATTTCCAATGTTTTATTGTATGTTAGTTGCTACAAGATTTAGAAACTCAACTATTAATTTGCAACGATTATCTCATGAAAACCTTTGATCTTGAATCCAAGAGTAAGATGAATTATGGCCATTACAAAGTTGTTGGCATTCTTCAATTTCTCATGGAGAACAAATTTTGAGTAAACTCGACATAACTACACTGGGAATTTTTCCTTTGCACCATTGACACATCGAAAACAACATATTAACTGTAAATAAGAATGTCATATAAATCACATAGAAGAGAGTTCTTACACCAAGAATAAAATCAATCCCTGTGGACACATGTTTTCCATGGAAAACCAAACACAAACCCAACTTTGAATGGTTCCTCAGTTTTCATTTCAACAATCTCATGGTTACAATGCAACTCATGGGTCTCTGTGCATACTCCCCTCTTTGGCAAAAAGATTCTTTGAGAATGAAAGCACACGAATAAATAGGGATACCTAGGGTAACGGGAAGGCCAATAGGATTGACCTTTCATTTCTCATTCCTTAGTGTTTTCTCTCCTATTTCCATTTTTCTATTTGTTTGATTCTTTTTTCCTCTTTTTTTTATCTCATTTACTTTACTTTTGCATTGTCTTTAATATTTTATAAAACCTCATTGATGGTTAAATTTCAGTTAGATGCTTGAGTCTTACAACCATTCATTTTGTTGGAATCCATTTTTGAGACAAAACCTCCCCATTGAGAGGGATTTTGGTCTCCAAAAGCTTTGAGAAAACCAATTTGGATCAATGTACCTTTTATTGGCTTCTTTGGAATATGGCTCTAACTCTGGATCTAGCTTTGGCTCACATCCTTGGCTACTAGCTCTGGTTTTGACTTTTCCTCTAGTTCTGGTTCTTGGCTTGCTTGTTCCCATGGTGCATAAGTCTACCAATTGAATCTCAACTCTACGCAATCTATAGATCCAAACTCTTCAATAAAAATTCACTCCCATATACAACATGCAAATCTATTTCATTCTTAGACTTGGAGTGGTCCATCTTGGTAGCCAAAGGAAGCCAAGTCAAAATTTTGTTATGTTCTTGTTTAGTGTGATCACAGCTAGGCCATCATCGCAGTGACCCCCACAAAAGGTGTGGTTTCCTTCTTAGAGTTAAGATCCATTTTTCTGACATGGATAAGAAAATAGAGAATCAAAAAAATACACACATAGCAACGTAATGCGCACATAAATATGCCATAAGTAACACCAGAGAAAACCATACGGGAAAAACCAACCAATAAATAAGATCTATTGTTGTCCTTAATAAACCATCCAAAGCGAGACCAATCTCCTAGCCATGACCAAGTGAGACTTCACTACTCAAATCTTGACACATTGCAATGGAGTAGTACCAACCTTTTAAAGGCTTTATTACATACAATCCATGGGTTGTAAATCTGTATACTAAAACATGTGCACTGAAACCACCTGAATGACCTAACAACTTTGACTCTTTTGCTGAGTCAAGTTTATCCTAACATTCCCCTTTAAACTTGACGAGGTTTCCCGGAAAAATACATCAATGCATGAAGTGAGTTTGCACCGCTCACCTCTAGGTCCTTACCCCCTCAAGGTTTATAACGGGTGTCGAGGAATATGAAATGTGCCTCCCCTATAAGCCTAGGTCTCACGTCTATGCTGGCAAAAATTTACCCGATGAGTGCACGCTTGTTCCTAACCAGGTCTTACGGTTGTATGCCATTTATAAAAAAAAATCAACTCCATTATAATAAAATTATTATTATTATTATTTTAATTTCTTCTATCCGACCTTGAGTAGATCACATTCTCTCACCTTTCCATTTAATCAACTGCGGAACCTCACCCCTCTTCCATTTCTTGGGCCATTTATTTGGCATGCTGCCTTGGTGTAGTGTATCAGAGGTAGAAAAAACACCACCATAGAAAAAATTTCCCATGGTTGTCTCATTAAAATCCCCCTCATACAGAAGATTTTGTGCAAGAAGAATCATTGCATTGTTGAAAACATTTATGTGATCCCTCTCTTCTACCCCAAACACTCTCTTATCTTCTCTTTCTTCTCCAATGAATCCAACATATCCTTGAAAAAACTCTACTGCTGAGTAATCACTTCCTCAAGCAGAGTTTTCACTGTTTCAATATTAGTTACCAGACCATACTTACTGCACTATTTTCTCTTCTTGAAATATGACTTCTCCAACAATGTATCATCATCCTCATCTGTATCTTGATTCTCATATATATTTCCCTTCTAAAAATGTTTAAATGTCGAGAATTCAAATTCTCGTTATGGGCATAATCGCTTTCCTACTTGAGGTTTTTCCTGCATAAGGATTTTCCTTAGACAAAAGAATCGATAGCATCACAACAAGGGTTATCATTATTCAAAACTTCCTTGACATATTTAAATCTCCCGATTAATTTCTCCCATTTGTCACTGTAGTGATAGGTGTCCTTGAAAAACTATTCTTTCCATAAATACACAACTATTTTGTCCCAGAGTTCCATCTTTCTTCTGTTGCGAGAAAACTTGGGCTCCAATTATGTTCGAAGATTTATGAGCTTGAGGGTTTCATCTCTGATCTCTCTCTTCACGGGAACCATAGGATAGTCAACTCCAAGTGACTATTTTTCCTGGATAGAACCCCAATGATTTGCAGTTGCGTCTTAGCAATTCACTTTAGCTCCATGTCACCCCACTAGAGCTCCATCTCCGCATGAAGACACTCAAAATATCATTTTCTCTTTCTCTAGATTCACAATGTAATCCGCGAAGAATTGGATGCTCGTGGCCACTTTGTTGATGCTTCTACCAATGCTACCTTCTGTGCACCAGGACCCAATGTCTTTTCCATCAAATCACCACGACCATGGTGTTGATAGTTCACAGATAACTACATCAAGAAGGTAAGGTAGAATGCTCGATGGTAGGTTCCAATTAGACCTACTCTTGTTTGGTGTAGCATTTTCAATGAGTATCTGGGCCTCGTTTCTACTTTCGAATTAAAAGAGAGAAGGAAAAAGGGGAAAAACAACGATCTGTCCCCCAAAGAGTTCTAATTAATCCTAAGTCTAATCTAACTGAAATAAAACTAATATAATCTAACTAATTCTAACCTATCTAGGGAGAAAAACTAAAAGAGTGAGTACAACGAGAGATGATATCATCAAAATCATAAACAATTCATGTATGCTAATGTTAATGAAATAACAAGAATATTCTGCGGATATAGAGACAAATTGGTGTTGGCCTGTCATCTATAACATAATTTATGTGCAAAGGAAACATGTGACAACATGAACAAAAAAAGCAGAGTGAAAAATGTTCCTTCCTGGCCCAGATCTATGCTACTCAGGAAAGAGACAAATGCACAAAGAATAGTCTCATGTCCATCCACCAAAATCACAAATTTCTAGAATTCCTCTTGCTCTTTATTAACTTGAAAGTAATAGTATTGTCTTTCATTACAATGGGAAAAATTCCTTTATTACTCTCAATGATCTCTCTTTATAAAACAAGAGAGACCCTTCAACTCGCATGGTTGTTTGTTTCGTTTTCCCTCAATTACTTTGTACATTTCAAAATTATTTCATGACGCCAAAATGAATAGGTGGGGTTACAAACAAAAGTTGGAGAGTCTCCTAGGAAGTTATTTTCGTCCTTAGGAATCTTATAAATGACATTCATTAAAAATGTTATTAATTTGCAAGCATTTGTGTCTTTTCCTGTTGGGGCCGTCTTCCAGTTTTTTTTATTCCTTCTGGGCATTTCTATACTTGGCCTGCTGAATAAGATCATTTTGTCTTCTCCTTCTATATCTTATCTCTCCATTGAGCTCTTGCTATCTCGATTTCATTTCCCATATCTTGAGATATGGCTTGTTTGAAGTTTGCATAGCTTGTTCTTCAACTAAACTCAGGTTTCTTTTGTGTTTTGAATTTTCAGAAAATTTCCGCTCTCAATCTTCCAACAATTTCCATCCCATCCTATTATCCTATTCTCTTCTCCAAATTTCCATTGATCCATTATGGGCCCGATTTCATTTCGCATATCCCTAGATATGGCTGCATGAATTTTGTGTGTCCATTTCTACCCCCAAATCCATGTTTTGTTGTTTTCTATGTTTTTCGATGTCTTATGTCACATGTCTGGCTTGGAGACCCATTCAACCACATTCCTTTGTTCGATAACTTTCCAATGAGGTATCATGGACCAATTCCGACTCATGTAGCAAAATTTATGCTCGTTTAAAGATCATCACTCAACAATAGTTGATTGAGCACAATGGGTTATCTGGACCATTGATCACTCAATACAGAAAAAGGAGTCACACATGTATAAGAGATTTTCAAAATTAACGATTTAAATGGTTCATCCGCTAGAGATAGTTTGAATAAAAATCTAGGTGGGAATAAGACCCGTGGCTTGCTACATTTTTGCTAATTTTCCCTTTTTGAAAATTAGAAAAATAATAAAATAAGAAATAAAATAAAATAAAATGAAATAAAAAATAGCAAAATAGAAAAATATTTAGAATTATTAACAAAATTTAAATAAATGATTACTCCTAATCCTAAAAAATTAAAGAAAGTTAAAATTAAACTAAACTAATTAACCCCCATTAATGAAAAATAAAATTACCCTAATAATGATAATTACCCTACCACCCTCTAGATTTGAACATGTGACAATTTAAATAAATGATTACTCCTAATCCTATGTAAAAAATCAAAGAAAATTAAAATTAAACTAAACTAATTAACCCCCATTAATGAAAAATAAAAATTACCCTAATAATGATAATTACCCTACCACCCTCTAGATTTGAACATGTGACCTCGGAGGAGAAAACACATGTTTTTAACCATTAAGCCATTCAAGTTGCTTATTCATCTTACCTACGGAAAACTATTAATCTATGAAAAATTAAAAAATTAAATTAAATAAACAAATAACAAAATGAAAAAAACAAAAACAAGAAAATAATAATAATATAATATAATATAATATAATATAATATAATATAATATAATATAATATAATATAATATAATATAATATAATATAATATAATATAATATAATATACTATCCACCCTCATCGTCGTCGAGATTTGATGTTAGGCTCACACTCCCGGCTCTCCACTCTCACCTCAGTCCACTCCCTTTGGTGACGAAGATCAACTTAAGACTCTTGACGAGACAACGACGTCGACGATTTTACTCTAGCTCCCACTCCTCGAGCTAGTATAAATGAATTAATACAACATTATTAAACCCTTTCCCCTCTCGCTTGTGCACACTTTTCAACAATTAATAGTATAATAATCCACCAATCCAAATATATCAACTTAATGCATGTCGGGATACACATCGTCATTAG
>SNQJ01S0013223.1:97161-108166 GCA_010110895.2 Picea sitchensis | reverse complement strand
TTTCGTTGGTTTCAATCCCACTTCTTCACCCCCATGAACATCACCCGATGCAATGAGTGCTAAGTGGGCTATTCAAATCATGCGAATTATTGGCAAGTTGCGACTAATACTCATGGATATGGGTCATAGATTAATGACTTACACTACGCAGTTAATCCCAAAAATATCTCTAATATCTTGCACTACGGAAGCCCCTATATGCTTAAACATTCATTCTTGATGGGTATCCACACTTACATAACTAGACTTCATCATTTGCATGCATCAACAAAGCTTCCTACGTTTCACATCATTAATCATTGCTTTCCACAACTATTTTTTTTTCCTAGAGATTCATGTTAGTTTTTCAGTTTCTACCAGCATGTTGACATGGGAAAAAATGCCCCATGCAAACATGAGGGAGGATGGCTCTTAATTGTTGTACCATACAAACCAAAGCAGTGCTGCTTAGTGAAAATTGAATCTCATGCACATAAGCATTACTATACTTGTTCACATTGGATTTTAATGCCCAAGTTGATCAGTGGGTGAGTGGGCACTAGAGAATGGTTACCAGTGAGTGTGTGGATGCCCAAGTGCAAGGTTTAGGTCATGGGCATCGTAGACATCAAGAAAATGAATTTTGTTACTCCTAGGAGATAGTTTTAGGTCGTGGGCATGTTAGACAAAAAGAAAATTATGCATGGGATTTCCAAAAACGAGGGTTAGGGTGCTAGAAAAGTAAACAACAAGAAGATGGGTTGTGAGACACCCAGAGAAGGTGTTTTGGGGTGCTAGAAATGTGAAAAACGAGAGGACGATCCATGTGGTGAGAAGACTTCAACCAACAACTAGATAGAATCTGGCAAAAAGAGAAAGGAGAACTACCTATCAAGTAGCAACAACTCTGAAAGGAGAACCATTTGATTCCAAGATCTAGAATCACTTCGACGGTGGCAAACAAAGAGTTGTTAGAATGGTATTTTCTCCATTAACCATTGTAGGGTGCAGACTAACCTCCCACTTAGTAAATCAATGAATTCTTAGCTTAAATTCCTAGTAGAGGTACGTTAATTAGTGAGCAAACATTAAAATAGAATCATAACTCAATGAATAGCCCGATAACTAATCACAACAACATACCCAACATATTGCAGAGGAAAAACACACATTCGAGACAAGATTTTACCCTAGAAACCCAACATTTACTGGAGATTTTACTAAGCTCGGGAAAATATTATAGAGTAGTGAGCTATACAAATATTGTGTAAACTCACTACCAACTCCAAAACTATAGATCACTATGGATCGGAGATACATTCACTGGACATGGGCAGGCTCCTTGACTCTTTTTTCCATCGAACTTCGAGCAGGTTGTCTTCTTCAAGATTTCACTTTTCCACTGTTCTCCCCCCAATTATTCTTGTCTCTCCTTAGTTTTCCTCCTTTCTACAACCTTCATTGTTTTAATGGGATTCCTTTGGAAGGACAACCATTACTGTTATTCATTTCCACTTCCAATTTTCCAAAAGGAAAAAAACAAAATAAAATAAGAAGGATGTGTTTATTACAGAATTTACAAGAAGGTTTGTCAAATATCCAATTCGAATCACACCACCACATTTGAAGGATTTTCTTCCCCAAAAGTTGGACTATTAAGGAGTCAGAAGCACAGGGCCTGATCCAGGTGGATATCGGTGGCCACCCACCTCTTCCAACTGGCTCACATACAATTTTCATCTTGGCAATTTTTTTCTAGTTTTTCAGGTCCTAGACTTCTGAGGGCATTTTGAAGCCTTAAACAATGTTTTTTGGGATCACCATAGTCACACTTATAACAAACTCAGAGTGTGATGGAAACATGTCTATTCCTCAAATAGTCCTTTCCAACGGGCTATCGTGTGTCTAAAACGGAGATCGTATGCAAAAGTTACGACCCCAAGAAGTTGATGTACCAACTTACCCCATCGGAGCCCACATGATTTTTGGCGCTTCATCTCCTAGGGTTAGGTTTTTGGATGTCTACGGTTTTCTTATTACTTCTTGATGCTAAAAAGGCATGGATGCCTCATTGCAATGTGCTCAGGAAAATGCACGTAGTCGCCACATCTCTTCTCAGAGATTAGCTACCACCATTCGAGCAATATTGTTTCATTCTGCAAATTACAGTTTCAACATATTTATTTATTGAATAGAAGTTAAGTTTCACTGTATCTTTGTTATTGTTCATTGTATCTCTCTGTTAATGTTATAGCTCTGTTTTTCATTTCATGCTCATAAATCTGGATCAATGGTATTAGAGCAGTCTACTCTTCATTTGTTTCTCTATGCATATCCCCAGCGAGGTCAGGGTATAAGTAGTCTGGACTCGAACCTATTGAGCCTTTGCATGATCGCCCTTGCCGAACCTAACAACCACCCATGGGGGGAGAAAAGAGAGATGATGAGACATGAGATCCCTTTAAATTGTTGCTCAAGGAATCCTTCATGTGACATAGGAACGAGATGATGGATAATTTTGCACAAATCCTTCGACGACTACCAACAAGCGACGCATCTTTCTTGAGTGGAGGCGCTGCCCCCTTCAAGGTACAGATCAATTTTGATATTCCTATATTTAAAGGTCAAATAGATGCGGATGTTGTAGACAAATGGTTAAACCTTCTAGAAGAGTATTTTTGTGTCCTTAACTTTTTAGATAGAGAAAAAATTACATTTGCAATCCTTAAGGTTGTCCCCCATGTCAAAGATTAGTGGGATACTTTCTGTGAGAAAAAGGAAACAAAGGAATCTACATTATTTTTAGTCGCACCCACTTGGGGTTCTTTCAGGGATGTTATTAAGGAAAAATACTACCCTGTTGGAATTTATAACGACTTATATACAAGATGGACCACACTACCACAGGAAAGGGACCAAATAGTTCTAGAGTTCACCAATGTCTTCCATACCTTGCGCACTAAGATGGGTATCAAATACTCTGAGCGACATCTGGTGCTCAAGTACCACGACAATCTACATAGATACATCCAGACAGAAATGGAGTTTCTGGACATCTTTTCCTTGGGCATGGCCTGTCGATATGCTATCAAAATCGAGCAGAAGATTAAACAAAAGACATGGAAGTTTGGGTTTGTGAACCTCTCACAGCAGAAGAAGGGAAAAGGCATCCCCAAACCACATAACAAAGGACAGAGTAAGGATGGATAGCCTCATGAAAACTAGTCTAAACCACAAACAAAGAAGGACAATGGGAAGAAAAATAAAGACATTAGGAAGTGGTGCGAGTTCCATAAGAGCCCCTGGCATAACACCGGTAAATGTCTCTCAAAGAAATCATTGGTGGCTGAGGTGAAATCCTCTTAATCAGATGTGGGTTCTGACTCTAAGTTAGAACTAGAAAAAGGGAGATGAATCAATGATGCAGAATCCAATGCCACCATTTCTACCACCAAGATCCAACCCAGTGAATCTGATGAACCAGAGGAAGGTGAGCGCCTCTTTCATTCACAGATGTAGGTGAAGGGTACTATGTTGCCCTTCATTATTGATATCGGTAGCCAGAAGAACCTCATCTCAATAGAGGTCTTCAAGCAGTTGGCTCTACCGAAAAAACCGCACCCATGTTCATACACCATCGGATGGCTCTGCCAAGGGAGTGATCACCCCATCATCCAACATTGTCGCCTACCCTACGGTATCAAGCCCTTCAAAGATGAGGTATTGTATGATGTCGCCCCCCTTGAATTTTTTGATGTTCTCTTGGGACAACCTTATTTATGGAAGCGTCATGTTGTATATGAGCCTATGCCTCATAGTGTTATTATTACTTTGGACATGAAATTGTACAGGATACCCGAGGTAGTCCCACCTACTGCCATTTCCTTGATCTCTTCCAAGCAATGTAGGAAGGTCATCTATCATACCGGGAAGTTTGTCTTCTTCTTGATTTGTCTTCAAAGTGAGTGGAAGGTTGTAGTGACATCCATGGACTCCGCAGAAGGTCTCTCCACGCAACAGAAGCAAGTGGATAAGGTCATGGAAGAATAAAAAGACATGTTCTCCTCACCCACTGGGGTACCTATGCACTTTCATGTCAAGCATTCAATGGATCTAACCCCTAGCACACTGCTACCCAATGGGATAGTCTATCATTGCTCTCTATCAAAAAATGAGTAAATCAAGCACAAGATCCAAGAGTTTCTAAAAAAGGAGCACATATGACCAATCTCATCACCTTGTGGAAGCCCAATCATGTTTGTGCAGAAGAAATAAGGGACCTAGCGACTCTGGATTGATTATTGGGCCCTAAATAAAATCACAGTCAGGAACCAGTACCCAATTCCCTGAATTAACGATATCCTTGACTAGCTCAACGGGGACAAATACTTCAGTAAGATTGATCTGGAGTCTGGCTACCACCAAGTACCAATAGAGAAAACCGATGTATGGAAGACTACGTTCAAGTATAAATAAGGTCTTTTTGAATGGTTGGTCATGCCCTTTGGCTTGACGAATGCCCCAATAATTTTCATGAGGATGATGGATGATATCTTGCAGCCTTTCACCAATTCTTTTTTGGTGGTGTATTTGGATGACATAATCATCTTCAACAAGAGTTAGGAGGAAAAATTGCATCATATTCAACAAGTTCTGCACACTCTACAGTAACACAAGATATATGAAAATTTAGAAAAATGATCATTTGGCATGAACAGGGTCTAGTACCTAGGATACATTTTTGATGAGCATGTGTGCATGTCGATCCAACCAAGATCCAAGTCATTTGTGACTGGATATCCCTGACCACGCTTCAGAGCTTCTTATGCCTTGCCAATTTCTATCACAAGTTTGTGTTAGGATTCTCCCACATTGCATGGGCCCTTATCCAAGTGACTAGGGGTGGTGGAAAGGAAAATTTCATGTGGGTCCAGTCACAACAAATAGTGTTCGATGATTTGAAGGAGTGCTTGTCCTCAACCCTGATGCTCTCATTACCCGACCTGCAACAACCTTTTGAGATTGAGACAGGTGCTTCAGACTGTTAGCATCGGAAGTCACCCCTGAATTGCAGCAGGAGCAGAGCCCAACACCCATCAGTTTATGTCACGTTTTCCTTAATGGGGTGATCAAATGGGGGTTAACTCAAGACGATGCGGCTCTATCTCAGAAACTAGGCCGGGCATGTATGGGCAAACAAGGTCTTAGATGAACTTCAAACAGTAAGTTGTAGTAAGGGTGAGTAGGGGGAAGACTTGTATCAGAAAGATGCAAGGGTCTGTCGTAAACATCAGGTCTCTAATAGACTGTAGAGGAAAGCATCTAAACACAATATCTTCTTACATTCAAACGCAAAAAACCAGAGAAAACAATAACGCCACAATAAATCCTTTATCATAACAGAATTGCCATAATTTGTTCGAATCAGTCGACAACGAACTCTCTTAGCATAAGAAGAACACCAGATGGAGTGAGAAGACCGTCTGTTATTGAACAAGAAATCTTACATACCAATACATAACCATAGAACTAGAGTCTGTGCTAAAACTTTACAATCGGGAGCTTCGCTCTACCATCGATGCCTTACAAAATACAAGGACTGAGTCTATATACTCAGGAAAATTCACCTCACAGAGTCGTGCCCAGTCACCCAAGGCTTGGTGTCACTTCAGTCAAAATCGTACTGATACCTTTCTTCAGGCGCCATCTTAAGTGTGCATGGCTCCGACAAGGAGGGTAGATGATCCATTTAAGCACTGAGCTAGCGTGCGCAGACTTCTCTATTGAGTCGAGGACTTCGGCATGGCTTCTTTGAGAAAATCGATACACAGGACCTCTCGAGCAGACTGCTTTTCAGATTATCCATACTCTTCATTTAATGCCTGAGGAGAGGTTTCAACCACCTTTTCTTATCTTCATTAACTCCGAGTGAAAACCAGTGTCGGGGTCAGATCAGATGGCGCATGGAGATCACGATCATCCCCTCTGTAACTGAACTCGGCGCCTTGGCCTTCTTTACACAGCTCCCTTCTTTCTCCAAGTGACCACGAGCTATGACTACGGCGCTTTCGGCGTTCGCGAATGGGAAGGAGCTAATCCTTGCATTTAGAAATCGCGATGAGCGAAACGCCGAGGCAACTCAATCTGGTGCCACACGTCCTTCTGAGATCTGATGGTCCTGAACTTACCCGAAGCTGCTATGGGCCCGGGTCTGGGATTATCCCGGCATCTCGTGCATCGAAACATAACGAAGTTTCTTTTTGCGCCTTGTAGTCGAGATAGGCGAAACGCTGAGATGGCTCAATTTGCCACCAGGTGTCCCCTTTTGGATGGACGGCTGAAAGTGTTTTGTGCTATCCCGGGCCCCAGTTTCGGCGCTTTCAATGTTGTCGAGGTTTGGGGTTTTGCGATGTTCAAAGACATAAGACTTTCACCCCACAAACTCCTGAATGTCGAAACGCCGATTCGGCCAGATCTTGCGCCACGCGTCCTTAGGATGAACAACCCAGAAAGTATGCGCTATTATAAAAGGGGTTGTCCCCCTTTACAGGCTCACTTGATATGACCCAGGGCTAAGACCGCGGGCTTGGCGCCAAAGGTGCTTTCGGCGTTTCGCCGATCGACGATTTGAACTGCAATGAACAAACACCTCCTTGACTCCCGAAACCTCGATCCTCGATACGCCGACTGGTATCCAACTGTCCCAATTGAATCGAACGCCTCAGATTTGTCCTGAAATTTGGGAGTTGTCCCTTGTGCTAGATCTCGGGCAACCCAGTAGCCCTGAAAACCCGATGACCGTCGATTAAATCTGTAGGTGGATCTCGGCCGCCGACAGCAAAACTTCGCCCGCTCGCTTGACTCGTCACTAAAAGGATTCTCTCGTGCTGCGGTTGGGCGCTTCCTATGAAATCTGCAGACCTGTGTTCTTTTGCGCCCAAGACAAAAATAATCGCTAACATTAGGCTCCATGGGGGATAGAGTCGTCCCTACGATGCTCTAAGAACTCCTTCTGCAGCTTCAGTGCCTTGCTATTGGGCTATGGAGTCACTTATTAAGCCGGAAAACATGCAAAAAGAAAATAAAACAAAAACTAAAGGATAATATTTACAAACAAGGGAGCCGTCTGAGGCTCAAATAAAACACTTCTTCAGAAAATGCCCATTCACTGGGTCGTTGAAAACCTCTTCACCCTCTAGATCTTGCAACCCGTATGTGTTGTTTGAGAAAACCTCAGATATTTTGAAGGGGCCGATCCAGAGGGTGTCAAACTTACTGTGTTTTCCTTTATCCTGCCTGGGGGCGTCCCACTTAAATACCAAATCCTCGATCTCGAATTCTTTCTTCCTGACCCTCCTGTCAAAAGCCTGTTTGACCTTTTCTTGATGACTATGAGCTGTGGTCCTCACCTGTTCTCTGATCTGTTGCACTTTCACTATCTGATGAATCCTCCTGATCATATGATCTGGTTCTCCTTCATAGTCTTGAAAGAATTTCGCCACATGTAAGGCGAGCTGAGTAGGAAAAACCGCCTCTGTTCCGTAGACCAGCTGAAAAGGCGAAGTGCCCAGAGATTTCTTTGTTGTTACTCGATCAGCCCACAGGGAAAATTTCAACTTCGAATCGAGGTCCCTTTTGTTGTCCTCCAATAATCTTTTAATGATTCTTATCAGGCTTTTGTTGGAGGACTCTGCTAAACTGTTGCCGTGGGGATAGTAGGGGGTGGAGTGAATTAGTGAGATCTTGAACTGTTCGAAGAACTTAATTAGAGGCTCAGACCTGAAAGAAGCAGCGTTATTAGTGACGATCCTGCTAGGACAGCCAAATCTAGCTATGAGATCCTCCAGGAAGCTGATAATTACTTTGTGTGATGCACTTCTGGTGGGGACAGCTTCTATCCACTTGGTGAAATAATATGTTGCTGTCAGGATCCATCTGTGTTGACCGCTTGAGGGAGGATGAATTTCTCCAATGAAGTCCAACCCCCACTGCTGAAAAGGAGCTCGAGATACTATAGGCTTCAATGGCAGCGAGCTGAGCTGTTGCTTACCTGAGAACTTTTGACATTTGATGCAAGCTCTGATTCTGCTGCAGACATCAGCGAATAAAGTAGGCCAGTAATATCCAACCTGGAGGATCTTATGAGCTGTGGTCTTCCAGAAATGATGCCCCCCGCAAAGGCCTTCATGGAAATCAAACATAACTTTTTGGGCTTCTGGTGGGTTCACACATCTCAGCAGCATCCCCAAAGGATCTCTCCAGTACAAGACTTTCTCAATGAGGCAATAACTGACCGCCTTGAGCTTTAAAGCTCTTGCCCTGCTTTTACCCATTCCATCCGGAGGCTTCAATTCCTGCAAAAAGTACAGAATGTCACGATACCAGGCACAATCTGCCAGTGATAAGCCATCCTGAGAGCGTTGGTTGGGCAACTTAGCTTGTTGAGTTCTCGAGCGAGTGTTGATGAAACTAACTCCCAAGGCTTCACAATTGGATTCAGCCAGTAGCTTGGCTAAACCCTGCCCCTTGACCAACTTGGTGGGCTTTATCTCTAAGTCAAATTCTAGGATTTTAGTGATCCATCTGCCTCTTCTCCCGTCTACGTCGAGCTGTACAAGGATGTCTTTCACAAAAGATGAAGGAACGTATGCAATTACCTTTGAATGAAAGACGTAAACTCTGAAAGCTTTGAGAGCTTTCACTAAGGCATAGGCCTGTTTTTCCATGATTTCATACTTGATCTCTGCGTCTCTTAATGCCTTTCTAAAGAAGGAAATGGGCTGCTCTCGCCCCTCCTCATTTTTCTGTAATAACACCGCTGCTACCGTATCGAAAGAAGCAAAAGAAAAAACTAGGAACTGCTTGGAATAATCTGGACCAATCAACACAGGTGCCTCGGTTAGTGCCCTTTTTATTTGGTCAAAGGATGCCCTGGGCTCAGCGGTCCATTTCACTTCATTTCCTTTCCTGATCATGGTCGTGATGTGTTTCACTAGCTTGGCAAAATTTGAGACGAACCTCCTTAGAAAATTAATTTTCCCCAAAAAGGCCTGAACTTCTTTTTTAGACCTGGGAAGTGATAAGGTTTGAATTGCCTCCACCCTGCTGGGATCAATTCTTACTCCCTCCACTGATACTATATGGCCCAATAACTTCCCTTCCTGCATAGCGAACAAAGATTTCTTGGGGTTTAGGGACAAGCCGAACCTCTGACATTTCGTGAAAACTTTCCTCAAGTGGCGATGGTGTTCCTTGTCTGAGCTGGAGAAGACCGTGATGTCATCAAGATAGATCACCACGAACTAGTCCTTCTCCCCGATGAAGGCTATATCCATGGCTCGCTAAAATGTTGCTCCTGCATTCATAAGTCCAAATGGCATCTTGACATACATGAATGTGCCCCAAGGAGTGGTGAAGGTTGTCTTCTCCCTGTCCTCAGGCATGACCGATATCTTATTATAGCCAGAAAACCCATCGATCATGGATATCCTGGATGCACCAGTTACCCTCTGCAGTATATGTTCCATCTTAGGTAGGGGGTAATTGTCTTTCTTTGAGATTCTGTTCAGGTTCCTGAAATCGACACAGAGCCTGATTTCTCCACTTTTCTTCCTTACTGGGACCAAGTTGGCCACCCACTCGAAATATCTCAAGGGGACAATGATTCATGCATCCAACAACTTTTTTACTTCCTTCTCCATGATTGGAAGCAACATGGGATTTATCTGTCTTAGCTTCTGCCTGAATGGCCTAGCCTCTTCCTTCAATGGGATCTTGTGCTCAATGACAGATGTGTCATACCTCTTGAGGTCTTCGTATGACCATGCAAACACATCGGCGAACTCTCGTAGCAACTGTGTATATTCGGCCCTCTGTTCTTCGGTCAAACTGCTTGATAATTTGACAAACCTGGGCTCTTCCTGTGTGTCAATGTTGCATTCGGTTGTCTCGACATATTCATTTGAGACCTTGCCCTTTACTGGCACATCATTTCCATCAAACAATCTTTCTAAAGGGACAAGTCCTCTCAGAATGTGATTGCTGGGCAGCTGAATGATCTGGTGATTAGCGATCTTATTTAACAACAGCTCAGGATGAGGGTCACTTTCCAGGTCGGGATCCTGGTCAATGTGCAACGCAGAAAATTCATCCATAGATTGTAGAAACCTTTCAATTTCTGGATCATCTTCGAACACCTTCCAATGTTTGACATTGTCCGGTACAGAGGGCATGTATTTTATCTCAACATTGCTTTTTAGCCCAGGCGACAGAGGAACCTTGAGAAAACTGGCTGATACGGCTAAAGAGTCGGCTAGAGTATTATCCCCCCTCGGAATGAAAGAAATGTTAAAATCCAAGAAGAAATTATCCATTAGGTCCCATACTTCATTTCTATAATTTCTGAGCCGGGGATTATTAGCACGATAAGCCTTTCTTGTTTTCTGAATAATCAACTCAACATCTCCAAATATCGCTATCTCTTTGATTCCCATTTCCTTCGCAGACCTCATGCCCAGAATAAGAGCTTCATACTCTGCCACATTGTTGGTGGTTTCGAATTCCAGTTTGTATGACAGGGATATGACCTCTTGACAAGGTGAAATGAAAACCACTCCAATGCCTACGCCTTCGCTCGAAGAAGCTCCATCGAAAAACATCTTCCACACAGAGGGGGTTGGAGGGGAATTTGGATGGTCAAGAATGGGTTTCTTTCAGACTTGGAAAGGCTCTTCGAGAGCATCAGTGAGCTGCAATAGGCTCGACCCCAAATCAGTGTCAATTGCAAAGATGGGGTGATTGGTGGGGTTCGCTTCATCACTGACAATGTAAGACAACTGGGCTTCTCTATACAGCCTCCTTTGTTCCCCTCCGAAAACCGGAATGGTAGCATACGTGAGATCCATCTGAAGTGTTCCCCCAAGATTTTTTATCCAAGATCGAGACAACAGCATGCCGAACTTGGGGGGAACATCAGCTACCACAATATCCATGACCACGCTCTTCATGGGTAGTTGGAACAAGGAAA
>SNQJ01S0013223.1:81196-97153 GCA_010110895.2 Picea sitchensis | reverse complement strand
ACAAATCATGATAAGTTTTGGTCACCTCCAGTCCCAATTCTTCCATTACTATTTTGGGCATAAGGTTATGCGAATCCCCCGAATCCATGAGGCAGTTATGTAGCACTTTATCATGTATGTTCAGGGAGGTGTAGAAGGGACGGGATGAATCATCTCTGTCTTCTACCATGGGACCTAGGATGACAGCTGGTTTCTCATCTTGAAGGTTCACTGAGTCAGAGGGAGGTTGGGGGGACTCGGATTGTAACAGTTTGGAAAGGGACCTTTTGAAGTCCTCATTTTTAACTAGCTCTGAGAGGGGAATGGGAATTCTGATCTTTTGAATTTCATGCTCAAAATTAAAGGAGGAAATTGGCTTAGAAGATTCCCTTACCTCAGTGACAGGCTCATTGGCTGCTGGCGAAGCACTCTGAGTTTTCTTTTCTTTAGTAGTGGTTGTCGCAGACTTAGTAGGCCTATCCGCTACAAGGGGTTGGTCTTGGCTGTCAAAGTCTCCTTCTTTCCTCCTTGACCTGAGATTGTATCTGTTAGGGGTATGACCGGCGCTTTCTCCTTTACCCAACTCATGGATTTGAATGCTCATCAGGGATTCTTCATATGCATACTGTGTCAAATGGGGAAAAGGGGGAGCTTCTTCAATACAGTGAATTTCAGGGCCAATCTTTTCTATCTCCTCTCTTTCCTCATGAGAGTCTAGGTTGTTTTGGAGGGGGGTCTAAATCCTCTGATCATCTCGGTCCCTGCTCCTTTGTTCCCTAGGAAAATCCTGTGGCACATTGTTATTAGGCTTCCTGAAACCCCTAGTATCTGCATTTTGGGGACTTCTGTAGATGGGCTTACCTTCTAATTCCCACCTTTCCATTCTGGCAGAAAGCAATTTTAGTGCTCTAGCTGTCTCATCTGTCTGATGGGGCAGGGGAGAGGAACTGGATGAGGAAGCTTCAGGTCTTCTCTTGGACATATTTCTATCATTGGCGCTCCTGAGTTGATTCACCGCCAATACGTTTGATTCTACCTCCACGAATGCATCTTGCATGTGGGCCAACGTGGTAACTCTTCTCTCTCTTAGCAGTAGGCAAAAATCGGGATCAAAAGCACTGGAGTAAGTGATCTTAGCCGAGGCCTCTGAGGGTTTAATCTCTGCGGGGATTTTGTGGTACATTTTATTGAATCTTTTGGAGAAGTCAGAGACATTCTCCTTCCTTCTTCTTCAAAGACCCGAACTCAGTCATATAATACATGAAATCCTTCTTATCTCCCCACTGCCTCAAGAAAGCATTATCCAGGGCTTCAATTCCAGCAATAGATCCGGGAGCCAATCCTTTAAACCATTTCCTTACCTCACCATCCAGGCTTTGGACAAAAACCCTCATCCAGACATCTTCATCTCCAATGTTCAGGTTGTCTGCATAACTGTAGAAAGTAGCCAGGTGTTCTTCCGCAGTTATGTCCCCTTCCCCGGTGAACTTGGGCATATATTTTAAGTAATCTCCAGCAGGGAAAGGATTCATGGGATGAGGTAAGATCAAGGGAGCGTACCTAGCGGCAACTATGGCGTCCATTCTATTTAGAGGGGGATTAGCACCAACCATAGGAATATTAGGTGGAGGAGAATTTAGAGGAGAAGGAGTTCGCAAAGGGGTCACTGAGAATGAGTCTCGAAGTGGAGTGGGAAATAAGAGGGGATTTAAGGAGAAGTCTAACGAGCTCAAGTCAGCGGGTGCTCCTCTTTGCACAGGAGTGGTTAAACTAGGCATAGAGAAATATTCTGTGGTCCTGGGTCTACGCCAGGGTATAGCTTCAGGGGAGAGGGGAGTGACAAGGTCTTGTCCCTCCGGTCCCAGACCCGGAGAGGAAAACTCAACAGGAACACTCCCAAAATTTAGGAAACGGGAAACTGTAGAAGCAGGCCTGTCTGGAAATTGAGGAGGAGAAAAAGGATCTCCCACAGAAGGATATGGTGGATTACCTGGTTCGGTGATGGACGCTTCTTCTTCAGAGGCCTTTCCATTTCTGAGCACCGCCTCTGGATCTGCTTCAGGCGTGGCTAGAGGCAGTTGTGGATGAGACCGCGTATGCCTACCTCTGAAAGCCACAATTAACAAGGCAGGTCCGCCATAGCGGAGTTGTCACAATGGAGTCGCCAGGTGCATATAGCAATCTTGAAAGGCTCCGACAATCCTATGCACCTTCGGATTCAGAGGCTCAATGTCGTTCTACCCAGGGAAAAATATTCAATTTCGTCCCCGACAACGACGCCATAAATGTTAGCATCGAAAGTCACCCCTGGATTGCAGCAGGAGCAGAGCCCAATGCCCATCAGTTTATGTCACGATTTTCTTAATGGGGTGATCAAATGGAGGTTAACTCAAGACGATGTGGCTCTATCTCAGAAACTAGGTTGGGCATGTATGGGCAAACAAGGTCTTAGATGAACTTCAGACAGTAAGTTGTAGTAAGGGTGAGTAGGGGGAAGACTTGTATCAGAAAGATGCAAGGGTCTATCGTAAACATCAGGTCTCTAACAGACTGTAGAGGAAAGCATCTAAACGTAAGATCTTCTTACATTCAAACGCAGAAAACCAAAGAAAACAATAACGCCACAATAAATCCTTTATCATAACAGAATTGCCATAATTTGTTCGAATCAGTCGACAATGAACTCTCTTAGCATAAGAAGAATACCAGATGGAGTGAGAAGACCATCTGTTATTGAACAAGAAATCTTACATACCAATACATAACCATAGAACTAGAGTATGTGGTAAAACTTTACAATCGGGAGCTTCGCTCTACCATCGATGCCTTACAAAATACAAGGACTGAGTCTATATACTCAGGAAAATTCACCTCATAGAGTCATGCCCAGTCACCCAAGGCTTGGTGTCACTTTAGTCAAACTTGTACTAATACCTTTCTTTAGGCGCCATCTTAAGTGTGCATGGCTCCGGCAAGGATGGTAGTTGAGCCATTTAAGCGTTGAGCTAGTGTGCACAGACTTCTCTGTTGAGTCGAGGACTTTGGCATGGATTCTTTGAAAAAATCGATACACAGGACCTCTGGAGCAGACCGCTTGCCAGATTATCCATACTCTGCATTTAATGCCCGAGGAGAGGTTTCAACCACCTTTTCTTATCTTCATTAACTCCAGGTGAAAACCAGTGTCGGGGTCAGATCAGATGGCGCATGGAGATCACGATCATCCCCTCTGTAACTGAACTCGACGCCTTGGCCTTCTTTACACAGCTCCCTTCTTTCTCCAAGTGACCACGGGCTGTGACCACGGCGCTTTCGGCATTCGCGAATGGGAAGGAGCTAATCCTTGCATTTAGAAATCACGATGATCGAAACGCTGAGGCGGNATTATCCCGGCATCTCGTGCATCGGAACATAACGGAGCTTCTTTTTGCGCCTTGGAGTCGCGATAGGCAAAACGCCGAGATGGCTCAGTTTTCCGCCAGGTGTCCCCTTTTGGATGGATGGCTGAAAGTGTTTCGTGCTGTCGTGGGCCCCAGTTTCAGCGCTTTCAGCGCTGTTGGGATTCGGGGTTTCACGATGTTCAAAGACATAAGACTTTCACCCCACGAACTCCCGAATGCCGAAATGCCGATGCGGCCAGATCTTGCGCCACGCGTCCTTATGATGAACGACCCAGAAAGTATGTGCTATTATAAAAGGGGTTGTCGCCCTTTATAGGCTCGCTTGATATGACCCGGGGCTAAGACCACAGGCTTGGCGCCAAAGGTGCTTTTGGCGTTTCGTCGATCGACGATTTGAACTGCAATGAAAAAACACCTCCTTGACTCCCGAAACCCCGATCCTCGATACGCCGACTGGTATCCAACTGTCCCAATTGAATCGGACGCCTCAGATTTGTCCTAAAATTTGGGAGTTGTCCCTTGTGCTAGATCTCGGGCAACCCAGTAGCCCTAAAAACCCAATGACCGTCGATTAAATCTGTAGGTGGATCTCGGCCACCGATAGCAAAACTTCGCCCACTTGCTTGACTCGTCACTAAAAGGATTCTCTCGTGCTGCGCTTGGGCGCTTCCTGTGCAATCTGCAGACCTGGGTTATTTTCCACCCAAGACAAAAATAATCGCTAACATAGACTACGTTGTGGGTGTAGTTCTCATTCAACACCGACATCTTGTGGCCTATCATAGTGAGACACTATCAGATATCATCTGTAAGTACCCAACTTACAACAAAGAAATGTACTCCATCGTACAATCCTACCGCCAGTGGAGGCATTACATTCTTGGGAAGGAGACAATCATCCACACTGATCATAAGCCTTTGCAGTTCATGCAGACACAAGGTAAATTATAGAATGACCACCATCATTTCCATATCAACATAAAGTATAATACAGGGAGTACCAACCATGTCACTGACTTCCTCAGTCGACCTCCAGTTGTAGTATTAACCACAGTGCTACACTCATGCAGACATGAGACCTCCAGATGGCCCCAACTCTACAAGAGAGATCCCGACTTCGCCACTACCTACCATATGTTGGGAATAAACATAGTTTTCACTGATTTCCATCTTCAGGAGGAGTTTTTGTGCCATCTAGGCCATCTCTACATCCCATCAAGTGAGAAATAAAAGATGATTTTGGAATATCACTATAGTCAGGTGGTAGGATACTTTGGCATAGAAAAGACATTGGCAGTGCTACAACAAAATTTCTGTTGGTCGAAACTTCGATAGGATTTTAGCAAGTATATCAATTCCTGCATGTCCTATGCCATTTCCAAACCAGCCATTAAGAAACAATGCATGTACACCCCTCTTCCTACTTCTGATAGGCCTTGAGAATCCATCTCGTTGGACTACATGTCGAGCCTTCCTTCAACCAAGCAGGGAAATGACTGTGTTTTTGTGGTTGTTGATCGTTTATCCAAGATGGTGATTTTGGTCGCCTACAATAAGAGTATCACAATGGATGCCACTACCAATCTCTTCTTCGAACAAGTTTGGGTACATTTTGGGATACCACAAACCATTGTCTCATATTGGGACAACCAATTCCTTAGCACATTCTAGTCGAGCCTCTGGTCAAGGTTGGGCACCAAGCTCACCAAATCCACTTCCTTCCACCCAAAAACAGACAACCAAACTGCATTCATCAACAGGATGATCATACATATCTTGCACATGTACAATTCCAAGCATCCACGCACATGGGATGAGAGTCTTCCTTATGTTCATCACAGTTACAACAGATTCATATATAACTCAATCGGACATAGCCCCTTTCAAGTGGGGTTGGGATTTCAACCATTGAGTCCCATGGATGTTGCACTACCCCTTTTTTCCACACAGGAAGAACTGTCCCATGCTCAAACCGAATCCAACAAAGCCACATGGTTCATTGAATGAATCCAACACATCCGCCAACAGGTTCACGATATTTTGCAGAAGTCCAGTTCCAAGTACAATTAGTTCCATGATCAACACTGGGTGCCACATAAGTTTCAGGTGGGAGATAAAGTTTGGTTTCATTTGTAGAAAGAACATCTTATAGGACCTTACACCATCACCAAGGGTGTGGGTGACAATGCTTTTGAGCTCAACATTCCCCCCTTCATTGACTTGCACCTAGTGTTTAATGTGGACCTTCTTCGGCCATACTTTCCACCATTATTGGACACCTCAAAGATAGAAAAACAGTTGACACCAACACAACTCAACCCTGACTCCATGGAACATGCATCCAATGACCATATCATGGACACACGGGTCAAGGGAACTTTCCAATTTTTTTTTTAGCTTTGTCATGTTGTCAAAGCAGGGCAACTCCTACACCAAGGAAAGTGGCTCACCTGGGGCCAAATTCAAAAAAAAATTCCTCATATGAAGGGGGAACTCAATGCAATGGATACCACTGCTTCCTAAGGGGGGAGGATTGATCCATGTAGATATCAATGGCCACTCACCTCTTCCAACTATCTCATATACAGTTTTCATCTTAGCAATTTGTTTCTAGATTTTCAGGTCTTAAACTTCTGAGGCCATTTCGAGGACCTAAGCAAAGTTTTTTGGGCTCACCATAGTCACAATATATAAGGAGTTAGAGTGTGATGGAAACATGTGTATTCCTCGGATAGACCTTTCCAATGGTCTATCTTACACTTAAAACATAGATTGTGTGCAAATAGTACAACCCCAAGAAGTTGTTCTACCAACTTACCCCATCAAGGCCCACACGACTTTTGACGCTTCATCTCCTAGGGTTAGGTTTTTGTATGTCTAGGGTTTTATTATTACTTATTTATGCTAAAAAGGAATGTATGCCTTGTTGTAATGTGCTCAGGAGAATGCACATAGTCGACACATATCTTCTCAGATATTAGCTGCTACTGAGCCCACTGATTCTGCCTTTTCGATGCAAAACACCTCAAATATGTTTCCAAAAAATTGTTGACAACTTCAGTTTGACCATCAGTCTTGGGATGCTAAGTTGTGTTGAGATGAAATTGGGTGCCTTGTAGGTTGAATAGTTCTTGCCAAAAATTGTTGGTAAAATTTGGGTCGCGATCAAAACAATAGAATGTGGCATGCCATTAAGCTTGAAGACATGATACATGAAAAGTTGAGCCACAGTGGATGCTGCAAATGGGTGTTGAAGAGAAAATAAATGAGAATACTTGGAAATACGATCAACTACCACCATGATGATTGATTTATTGCCCAATTTAGGTAAGCTTACAATAAAATCCATAGAGGTATCCCGCCAAATAGCAAGTGGAATCAGAAGAAGTTGTAGTGTGCCATGAGATTTGATTGTTTCTCCCTTTTTGCGTTGACACACTTCACATTCAACCAAAAAATTATTAAATTAATGTTTCATACCCTCCCAGAAAAAATAACATTTGACCCAGTCATAGGTTTTGGTAAACCCGGAGTGCCCAGTTGTGGGTGTAGCTTGAAGATCATAAAGTACCATGGATTTAAGTTTTGGTTGTTTACTTAAATAGAAACAACCTTTGTATCGAAGCTCATCATTGAGCCAAGAGTACCCTGGGGAAACTAGAGAATTGGACTACAATTGTTGTATCAGATGAAAAATTTTGGGATCATGTAGTCATTCCTAGTGAACATCTTGGCGCCAATCTGGTACAATGAAAGTGAGAGAAAAAAGGGACCCTTCATCTTCATATTTTCTTGAAAGTGCATCAGAAACCACATTGTCTTTGCCTTTCTTGTAAATGATCTCATAATCATATCCAAAGAGCTTAGTCACCCATTTTTGTTTCTCGGGGNNTTGGGATCATGTAGTCATTCCTAGTGAACATCTTGGCGCCAATCTGGTACAATGAAAGTGAGAGAAAAAAGGGACCCTTCATCTTCATATTTTCTGGAAAGTGCATCAGCAACCACATTGTCTTTGCCTTTCTTGTAAATGATCTCATAATCATATCCAAAGAGCTTAGTCACCCATTTTTGTTTCTCGGGGGAGGAAAGGCGTTGTTCGACAATTAAATACTTGAGGCTTTGATGATCTATCTTAATTTGGAAGAGTTTCCCCAATAGATAAGGAGCCAAAGATCCATGACATGAAGAATAGCCAACATTTACTTTTCATAGATTGATTTTCCCAAATTTCTCTCAGACAGTTGTTTGTTGGTAAAGGCCAAAGGCCGACCCTCTTGCATAAGGACAGTGCCAATTCCTTTTCTGGAAGCATCACATTCCAGGACAAACGTATTTGTGAAATCAGGAAGGGCTAGGACTAGAGTGGTTCACATGGCCATCTTCAAGGCTTGAAAAATCCTGATCAGCTATTGGAGTCAAAGTGAAAGAATTATTTTTAAGGAGTGCAGTGAGAGGTGCCGCAATCTTTCCATAATTCTTAACAAACGTGCGATAATAACCTGTTAAACCCGAAAATCCCCGCAATCTTTTGAGAGTCTTTGGGTGAGGAGAATCTTTCATAGCTTCAATATTTTTAGGATCCACCCTGACGTTGGCCTTGCCAACAAGATGACCCAAGTACTTGACTTCTAAGGTGCCAAAAGAACATTTAGATTGTTTGAGGAAAAGTTGGTGTTGAAAGAGTAGATAGAGAACTCGATCCACATGAGCAAGATGGGTTGTCTAGGTTTTTTTGTAGATGAGGATATCATCGAAGAAAACTAATACAAAATGACAGAGAAAAGGATGGAAGATATGATTCATGAGGCTCTGGAAAGTCGAGGGAGCATTACACAAGCCAAAGGGAATGACCAAAAACTCATAGTGGTCCTCATGGTTTCTAAAGGAATTCTTAGGAATGTCTACCTACTTCATACAGATCTGGTGGTAGCCAGAACAAAGATCAAGTTTAGTAAAGAATTGGGCACCACTTAATTCATCCAAGAGGTCATCAATGACAGTAATGGGAAATTTGTCTTTAATGGTGAGTTTGTTGAGGGTGCGGAAGTCAGGACACATGTGCCAAGAACCTTCTTTCTTAAGGAACATGACCACTAGAGAAGAGTAGGGGATCGTACTAGGGAGGATAACACCTACATTGATCGGTTCTTGAACCATTTTCTCAATTTTATTTTTTAGGAAAAGGGGTGACGATAGGGAAGGATATTGGGAATAAGGATTCCTGGGACAAGGGGAATGGAATGATCATTAACACCACGGGAAGGAGGCAGACCCTGGGGACTGGAAAAAACCACTGGATGTTTAGAGAGGATGGATTGGAGGTCCTGCGGCACAAAGGGTGTCTCAGTTGCTTGGATGGCATGGAGTTGGGAAATAATGCCAGAATGACCTTTTTTGAGAAGCTTTCCCATGCGATGGGAACTAATAATATCCAGGGAACAAAAGGTGTTTCCTTAGAACTTATATTGTTGGCCCTGTTGTTCGAATTGAATGGTTAATTCCTTAAAATCCATGAGAATGGGACCCACATTCCTTAGCCATTTTGCACCCAACACAATGTCACAACCGATCATGTCGATAGAAAACATATGATATTTCAGGTGGTATTCACCAATTTGGAGACACACATTTTCACAATGCCCTCCACATTTCATGGACCCGCCATTGGCAATCATGATTTGGAAATTATTGACTGCACGAATATATAAATTAGTTTCTTGGGAAATGTGGAGATGAATAAAATTATGGGTGCTTCCACTATCAACAAGAATGATGACATTCCTATGATTTATGTAACCAATTAGCTTGAGGGTTTGGGGAGTAGAGAATCCAATGAAATCATTTAGGGAAATGACCGGTTCTATTTCGGGAGGGTCTGAGGGAGGGGTTATGTCAGTGGGTTCAGGTGACACAGACACAAGGGGAGCCTCAACATCCTCTTTCGAAACATCCTCTGAGATGGCCACAAAAAGATTTTTCTCCTTACACTTGTGTCCCAAAAAATATTTGTCATCACAATTATAACAAAATCCTTTGAGTTGGCATTCATCCATTTCGGACCTGGTCAATTTTTGGATCTTTAGTGGAGTAGAAGGAGGAGTGGGAGTTACTAGTTTAGTGCGAGGAATATAGGAGGGTTTTATGTTTTGATAAGAGAAAACTTGTTGTGCTTCCTTATCTCTTTTAGTAGCATCCACCCAACTACGAGGTTGAGCCATGAGGACATGAGCACGCATCTCATCCTTAAGGCCACTGATAAAACATTCTCGGAAAAAAGCATCATACATTTCCTCTGTACGTAAAGTCAGTCTCTCAAAAGAAGCTATAAAGTCTTCCATGGTGCCATATTGTTTTGACTTTGTCAAATGACATAAATAGTTGGTGTCAGTGTCAAAGAGTTCATAAAGCTCTTCCACAAACTGTGTCTAAGCCACATACCCTTGGCGAAAAAAAAATCTCCATTGCCACCATTGACAACGTTCTTGATCTAGAAGGAGAACACCATATCGGAGTTTGGCCAACTCATCTGTAATGCCATACAAAGAGAAATAATTCCATTTTAGTTACCCATCTAGAGGGATCCGATCCATCAAATTTGGTCACATCCACATGCGGAAGGCGTAGGTCATGCTGAAAGTGATGGGGCTGAAAATTCTGGGAATGAGAGGAAGTTTCACCTCCGATATGCAAAGGTGGGTTAGATAAGGGAAGATCTGCAAGGATATGTAGATTGGCACAGATCATTGTAGTGACAGATTCAAGATGGGTAGTACTTTCTTGTTTGAGCTCTTGTTTGAGTTCCGTGATTGAGGCGAAGATGGAGGAATGCATCTTTTGATTGATGGTGGAAATATTGCCACTGAGTTGTCGCACTTCTTGTTAGGTTTCTGTGAAATTAGAGTGCAAGGTAGTGAAGTGAGCTTCCAAGTCTTGGCTACAGGTATGGGCCATGATGACGAGGGAACACGAAAAAGGGGTGGGTGGGACCACACAAAAAATGGGTTATGGGTGAAGTGTATCACAACGGTCAGGGAAATGAGTGGAATCCAATGGGGTAAAGCCCAAATAAGGGTGTTGGAAGGGGGTCAGATCCACAAGAAAAAACAATTTGCTGAAAAATGATAGGTATGACTGTGATAAGGGCGAAGAGAGAAATCCAACGGAATAGGTCTCAAATAACAGTGCCAACAGGATCCAGGAATAGTGATGAAATGCCCAAATTCTTAACATGAAGAAATGTGTAGTAATTTCGCAAATCGAATGCAGGAGACACAGTTGCGCCACAATAGGTCTTGTATGTTCTGTTTTTGTTTCTATCCCAAGGGTTAGGTCTTCAAGGGTTCTACAGATAAGGGTTTTCCATGTGCTATAGCTCTCTGATATACGTATGGTGTCCAATAGTAGTACTCGATCCAATATCTCAGGGAACCAACTAAGGAAGCTAGACCATGCCCTTATCCATACTACCCGACTACCCAGGTACTAGAGAGTATATTCTCGAGTGTTGTTCTCGATAGAACTATAGTAGTCAGGCGGCTGATCTATTTATCTATGGAGATCTTCAAGAGATCTAGGTCGGTCTGTATATAGGTGTTGTCTGATACGCTACCACTCGAAGGGGTACCAACAAGGGTTACAAGGGTGGCCAACATATGTGCGCTTATGTACCACTTGTATTTCCTGTGTGTATGAATCCTCGACCACGGGTTTATGCACGTAACGAAATATCTATGTAGCTTAAAGACGTCGGAATACGTCTATACCCTGAAAAAAAATCAACCCACATTTTTTTGTGAAGGAAGGTGCTCTGATACCACTTGTAATATTCCAGATATCAAAAGTATGCAGAACAAAAATAAATAACTAGAAATGGAAAATGAACAACAATATAACCTGAACAACACCACAATAATACAAAAATGATGCGGCAACCTCCAGCAGAGCAGAACTCTATTACAATAATATCCAAAACAAAAGTTTTCATACCCTCGACTCCTATTTATACTAAATATGTCTATCAAAAGAACCATCTAGAGAAAGATCCTTCTAGAAGCGGAAGCTTCTATTAGGTCTTCTTACATTGGACTTATTCTTCCTTATTGCTAGGCCTTATTACTATTGACATTTATTACATGGAAATATATTATTCTACCTACGTGAGGGGTTAGGTCCCTAACAATTTTCTTCATTTTCCCATGTAGCATATTTAGGATTGTAGTAGGTCCATTGAACCTTTACCATACCTATGGATTTGTTCCTGAGCACTCTGAATTTCTAGTCTAGGATGTGTACTAGTTCCACCTGGAAATCCTCTTCATGTTCCACCTCGATCACAATCCAATCAATTATGTGGTTAGGGTCAGGCACATATTTATTTAATAATGACACATGAAATACATTATGCACTCTCATGGATGCAAGAAATGCAAGCACGTATGCAATTGGCCCTATCTTTTCTAAGACTTCAAAAGGTCCACACTGCCAACTTTGGGAAACTTCCTAATCTTAGAAAACTTATTTTCACCTTCACTTTTAGAAACACATGTTCACCCACTTTGAATTCTCTAAAAACTTTTTTTCTTTTTTGCATAAATTTTCTACCTATCCTGGGAAACCTTTAAATTGTGTTTGATCTTTTCCATCTTCTCTTCCATTTCCTTCAAAAAATCTAGCCCAATAATTGTTCTATCTGTTGAATTATCCCAACTCATTGGAGTTTCACACTCCCTACCATACAATGATTGAAAGGACTCATTTTGAATGAGGCATGGTACCCATTATTGTAGGAAAATTAAACTAGATGAATATAATCTTCCTTATCTGATGGTTGATCTATCACATACATTATGAGCATGTCCTCAATTATTTTGTTAGTCCTCTCTGTCTGCCCATCTAAATATGGGCGATACATTGTGCTGAGATTTATATTTGTCTCAAATCCCTTGAACAAAAATTTCCATAAATTGGATGTAAACTTTGGATTTCTATTCGAAACAATTTACTTAGGCACCCCATGTAGCCTAGAAACTTCTTTCATGTATACCTCTACAATATTTACTTGTTTGTGTGTTTTATTCACTGGAATAAAATTTGTTTCTTTAGTTGATTTATCCACCACCACCATGATGGAATCATGTTGCTTCATTTTTCCCGGAAGCTTTGTAATAAAATATATTATAGAAACTTCCCACTTCCGTTCTAGAATGGGTAATGGTTACAACAACCCTGTTAGATGTCTATGTTCATTCTTCACTTTCTTGCACTCTGGACATCTAGCTATGTAATTAACGACTTCTTTCTTTATTCCAAGCCAAAAATATTGGCTTCTTACAGTTGAAAATTGTTTTATGATATCCTGGGTGTCCATCATATGGCACATTGGGAATTTCTCCCAACACTACATTTTTCATCTCATTGGAATTTGACACATACACTTTTCCTTTGTTTATGAGAATTTCATCCTCTTGCAACTCATAATAATTAAATTTCTGCTAAAAATTACATTGTTTTAATGTTCCATTTATTCTCAAGTAGTGTTGATCTGAATTTGCTGTTGCAATAATCTTATCTTTCATATTAGTCATGTACATGTGGATTGTTGCAATATGCTCCTCATGTGCTCTTCTGTTGGGTGCATCAACCACTTGATTTTATTTTCCTTTGATGTGCTTAATTTCAAATTCATACTCACTAAGAAATTCAAGCCATCGAGTTTATATAGTGTTTAGTGTTGGTTGTCCAAACAAATATT
The DNA here is from genome assembly GCA_010110895.2 of Picea sitchensis. Lineage (NCBI taxonomy): Eukaryota > Viridiplantae > Streptophyta > Pinopsida > Pinales > Pinaceae > Picea > Picea sitchensis. Next base: position 84,019 of record SNQJ01S0013223.1, on the reverse strand, counting down.
TCAAACCACAATGGTATGTCCTTAGCTCAAATTTCCTCCTCATAAGATAATGTATCCACATTTTTAATGCATGTACAATTGCTACTAATTTTAAGTCATGTGTAGCATAATTCCTCTCATGCTCTTTTAGTTTTATGGACTCATAGCTTACCACGTGATCTTTTTGAGTGAGGAATCCACCGAGCCCCTTCCTTCCATGCATCCATGCATACAACAAAGTATTCATATGGATATGTAATCTTTAATATTGGTGCACTTGTAAATATGTCTTTTAGTTTTTGAAAGCTCTCTTCACACTTGGAAGTCCATTCAAATTTCACTCATTTTTTAGCAATGAAGTGATTGGGCTTGCAATCTTTGAGAATCCCTTTATGGATATTCGGTAATAACCAACAGGACCCCTAAATGATAAGGCCTATGTCACATTTATTGGTAATGACATCCTCTAAAGGCCTATATCTTCTGAATATCCACCGTTATCCCTTCTACTTAAATTATATGCCCCAAGTAGTGAATCTTATTTTGATAAAAGATGCACTTATTTATCTTAGTATATAATTTATGCTCTCTTAAAATTTACAACACCATTCTTAAATGTTTATCATGTTCCTCTTCTTAATTAGAGTAGATGACTATATCATCTATAACACAATCACAAACTTGTCTAGGTATTCCCTGAACAATCCATTCATCATACACATCAATACTACTAGTGTATTTGATAGTCCAAATGACACTACCATGAATTCATAATGCCTATATATTGTCATGAATGTTGTCTTACTAACGTATTTTTCCTTTATCCTCACCTAATGATAGCTTAATCTCAAATCAATCTTGGAAATTATTCTTGCACCTTTCAACTGATCAAACAAATCATCAATCCTTGGAAAAGTATATTTGTTCTTTATGGTGACCTTATTCAATTGTTTGAAATCAATACACAATCTTAATGTTCCATCTTTCTTCTTCACAAAAAAAATTGGGGCACCCCAAGGTGACACACTTGGACGTATATACCCCTTCCTTAAAAACTCTCCAAGATGCATCTACAACTCTTTCAATTCTAGTGTGCCCATTCTGTATGGTATCTTGGACACTGGGGCAGCTCCTGGCACAAAATCAATAGAGAAATCAATGTCTCTCTTTGGTGGAAATCCTATAATTTCTCTTAAAACATATTCAAAATCCCTCAAGACTGGATGGTATTCAATGCTTTCCAATTTATCTCTGGCTAGCTATTCCATATGGGTTGCAAAAATCTGACATCCCTTCCTGAAACTGTTTTTCAACTGCATAGTTGAAATGTCTCTAACAACTACAACTCTTGGAATTCCTTGAATCCTACTTTGCTTCCCTTCTTCATCAAGACATGTGATTTTCTTGTTGTAATAGTTTAGGACAACATGGTGTTTTTCCAAAAAAATCCATGCCAATTAGACAATCATACAAACCCAATGGAGTGGTGTTCACATCTACCTTTTTGTTGAGTCCATTCATGTCTATCAAATGATATTTAACTAGCTCATTGATTTTTCTCTTAGCCCCTGTGGATAATTGAACTAACCAAAATTTCCTATTCTTACTCCTTTGCAAGTGAAATCGTTCAACAATTTTAGAGTTTATGTAACTATGGCTAGCTCCAGAATCAATTAAAAATTTTATGGGTTGGTTGTCAATATTACCTTCCACTTCAATTATGGGCGATTGATATTTTGGTTTCTTGTTATCCAAGGCTACATAAATACTTGGCATGTTTCATCCCATATCTTCAACTATTTCATCCTCTTGAATGTTGTGTACAATCCTCATCCTTTCTCCTTTGTGAGGGAAGTCCCTATGTAAGTGTTTTCCCTCACATCCCCAACATTGTACAGGTTTTTGCCTTGGCCTTTTCCCAAATGAATCTGCAGTCTTATGCTCAGTTTTAGCTAACTGGTCTTGTTTATTTGCTTGGAAATTGTTCTTGTAAAAGGGTGGCTAAAACCTTTATACCTTTGATCCTTTTTACCATTCATCTTCCCATTCCAAGATTTTTGGAAAACTAGCCTTCCTCTCCTCTGCTCATAAAGACGATTTTCTCTCCTAATGGCTTCCTCCAAAGTTTTGGGGTTATCATATTATATCTTGTCATTGTAGAAAGACGGTATCCCACTCAGAAACCTTTGGATTTTAACCTTATCATCCTTTATGAAGTCAACATATTTCAAAAATTCAAAGAACCTCTTCTCGTATTCATCCATTGTCATTCTTCCCAACTTGAGTTCAAAGAACTCTTTCATCTTTCTTTTTTAATAATGCTCGAACACGTATTTCTTTTGGAAATATCCTTTGAATTTCCTCCATGGGATCCTCTTTTCATCAAGGTTCTTAGATTTCTTAAGTTGATCCCACCACATGGATGACTTCCCTTGCAAGTGGTAGGTTGCAACTCTAGCTTCTACCCAGGAGGGGTAATCATGCAGTTGGAAATATTTCTTCATCTCCAACAACGAGGCCTCGGCCTCTTCTCCTATCCTATGCTCACCATTGAAAGTTGGTTTCTTAATTTTCGTCAATTCACCTTTCAATAAGTCTGCCTCGGGCCTCCTCCTCTACCTCCTGACAGGAGACACACTTGGGATATTCCCTGACCCTGAACTTGCATGAGTACTTCTCACGGGGTATTCACTCTATGAAACTATGACATAGCGTCTTCGTTTATGGAATATTAAATAGTAACCATAATTTCACTAGATATTGATAAATATCTCCCAAAATCCTTTTGTTGAACCCCCCTCCCAATACATTTTTTTAATATAAGAAAACCCTATTTTTACTAGA
>SNQJ01S0013223.1:59705-73684 GCA_010110895.2 Picea sitchensis | reverse complement strand
AGCTTGCTGCTTAATTCTTAGCAATCAATATGGTTGTGACTCTGTTCTCGTGATAGATTTCTTCACATAGTTCCTTCATAGGGAACTCCTTCAACATGCAACTTCCTTATTGCATATCCTTCACTATCTGTGATAGCCTCAACCTTGAGTTGGATTTAGCTGGGTACCAAATATTTCATAAGGAATATAAACATGCATCTTTGTCATGCGTCCAAATTATGTATCCACACATATTCTAGTTTTGTTAACTTACATCCAAGATGTTCCTAACCATATGCATAATCATAATCATGTCTATAGTTTCCATAGGTATATTTCACAACCCACCTACATCTCTATTTTAAAATCAGTCAACTCGTGATTGCTTACAATCATTCTCATGTGACCCTCAAAGGTAGAATCATTTGCATATTATCATGACAACCGAGCATCCTCGCTCAGTTACTCTCTCATATATTGATATTAGTCTTTCCTAAGGGAATGGAATACATCCACCTCAAGCTGTCACTCAAACAAAACTTCTATGACTCTTCAAAGCATATTCATCCATGCAACCATGGTATTCATTCAATTTTGGTAAGTGTAATGCTTGTCTCTCATTTCACTCATTTAGGCAGTCACCTTGCGACTTTAGTGTACCTATAATCTTACATCATACATGTTCATCACTTTCACATTTAATATCATTCATACCTAACTATTATTACTATCAAGCTTCATATCAAGAAGCTTCATAATGCATTAAATCCATGTACTCAAGCATAAACACACACAGTCCAAACGTTCATCATGCAAGCTAATTGCTTGCACCTTTTTCCATGGAATTCACACACATGGACATATCAAACTTATATATCCTTCTCCCAAGGATATTCAAATCATTCTTATGATAAGTCTCATAGAACACTCAACACTGATCTTCCCTCTCAGTTGAGAGCTTGTAGTCATATTATTCTGGTAAGTATGTATACACATATTTGTGTATATGTAGGTGTATCTCTGGCACCCCTTTATTCACCTTGATAATTTAGTTTTATCATTAGTGTTCTTTAGTTAAATATTATGGTCACTTACATGGCAAATCTCACAGTCATAACTCATACTGATGTTTCCCTCTCTTCATGATAATAACCAACAAAGGTTACTTTTCTAGCAAGAAAACACTCTTGCCTTAATTTCCATAGATCATTACCCAACTTATAAATACAATATGGGCAATTAAAACCATGCCCAAGGTAACAGGGAATCCAATCTAGCTTCCAACTACATCTATATGGCTACCATCCACCACTGGATGTCAATTTGACCCATTGGGATTCTAGAAGTGCCCCAACACTTCCTTTACCACATTTAGGATCAACATTTAATCAACAATTTTACCTTAATTATAATAAATTTTTAATGTCTAATAACATTTGGACTATTCCCTTAAATCCCAAATGCAATTTTGAGTTGTGTTACTTACTAAGTATCCTAGTTCATAAATCCAGAGTATCTTTATGTCAAGGTCAGTCTTAACCATTACACCTAGAATTATTTCTTCGGTTTAGCAATAGTCAAGGATGGAGGCCACTCTCCCCCTCCCACAAGAATTATGGAAGATTAGTTTCCTATCCACCAAGAAAGGGAGGTTGTTGTGATTTCTCACTCAATCACTCTATATTTCTACAACTCTGTTTATCATCTTGATTAGAAAAAACCATGCCCAACAATTCTTGTACACAGAAACAAAATTCATTTTTTTCAGTTCCCTTTGAAACCCGAGAGCTGCACATGCTCTCCCTTTTCAGAGAATGGTCACCAGACTCATTCCTCTGATCGTGAGGGATTATACACATACAAGTTTTAACCCTTCATTAAAGAAATAATTATTGTTGCTACAGATCCTTTCCATCCCTTCACATCCAAGTCTTTCTATTAGTGACCATCAACATAATCCCACTCCTGTAGGATCGGCTATCATTTCCCAAAGAAATGATAGGCTTCCTTTTCCACATACTAGCATGATTCAATCTCGTTGGGTAAAATCCAAACTGTATTTTAATCTACATCCTTCTACTCAAGAAATTTATGCAGAAAATTTATGTTTGGCAGTAATATTCTCCACAGGCTCACCTTAGCCTCGGTAACCAAATCTTATGACTGTACAAAATCACGTACAATTGCATACTGAAGTCAACTTCTTTATTTGGAAATGCCAAAACATCTATAAACAACAATGGGTTTCATTCCTCTCTTTGGTAGAGGTTTGACTAAACCTCTTAGGAATGTCGTAAGATAGGGTGTTTCCCCTTAAAGTCCTCAAAAAATATTTTCATACGACTCGTGCATGAGCCCAAGCAGGCCAAGTGTTGTTTTCGTGCTCTGATACCAATTTGTAACACACTCGACCCCTAAATTCTATTTTAAGGGGTGGGGCATCATAATTTTGTTTTCCTTAAATCTCTCAAATCCTAATTTCGAGATTTGTATCATGTCCTTCTCATCCAAGAATCTCCAAATGCGGATTCCCTCTTCCTGTTGGGACTGTGCGACCTCTCTTTCTAGTATCGTTTAATCACTTGAGCTGAATCGACTCTTTGGACCCCTGCTGGAACCCAAATCAATATTCATAGGTCCCACTTTCTCCAAAGTGCAGGTTCTTCCAAACCCACAGGCTCTTTCCTAGCCCCTTTGAAGAATTTAAACAACAGGCACTAGTTTTCCATGCTAGGCCCCTTCCTTCATATGGCCTCGGATTGTGACTCGACGCCTACTCAAAGGGCACTTCAAAACTTCAAGCTTCGAGCGTTTTAACTTCACCACTCACCAATTCTCTCGAACTCCGAATTGGCGAAGTTTTGAAATGACGTGAGAGGGATCGAAGGTCCCTTCTCCCTTTCCAGATCAACGATCCACTAAAACTTCGGGCCCAGGCGCTTCGGCGAGTTCCAAACTGCTTCTCCACAAAACCTATGGAGTGACAAATCTCCGAAGTTCACAATCCGACGCCACGTGTACTCAGAGAATTGATGGATCTGATTCACTTCAGGACTCCAAGCTTCGACAGTTCCTAAGTCTTCACACACACAAATATCCATAGTGAAATCCTTTAGAAGCATCGAATATTCGGATGTGCATCCCCACGTGGCTTCATTTCGTTCGTACCATCTCTAGGTTCCTACCTCCCGCAAGGAAGGTCCATCCATCAACTAGTCCAATGACTGGCTTAACCCTCGTCTAATACACAGGATAGCAAGAAATTTGACACTTCAACACTCCGATGCTTCGATGTTGAATGCCTCTTTACCATCTATGCACGAGATCTCCCGAAGTCTCGAACTCCCGAAGTCCTGTGAGTTTTCCATGTGGTTCCGGACTTTGGGCCTTTTTCTCTCTCTTCGTACTACACCCCAAATCCTCTGGAGTCTGAAGTCTCGGACTCTCAGAGTTCCGGTCACTTTACCAACCACTTTGGCTAGGTGGGCTTGTACTAGGGATTGACACGTGTAAGGGTCATGGGTGACACGTGTCATGTTTCAATGGGTCTATAGGGTATGTGATACAGACGAATCTGAGTGACACGTGGCACATCAAACTTGGGTCCACATCACCCTGGGTGACGTCACTACACTACATCACTTCAGATCGACTGTCCTTCATGCTCTTCTATCTTGCATCCAAGGTTGGTCCACGTACCCCTTGGATCAATGGTCTCTGCTACTTCGTAACTTCGATGTTCGAGGGTTTAATTATATAGACTTTTCCTTTCTCCTAAAGTATTCAACGTTGAATTGACCATGGGGTAGATCCAATAATCAGGGAGGGATCCAACATGCCCTCAAATCAACGGTTCCCATCACTTCGTTGTTTCCACATTCGGGGATTTTAACGTTACAATGCTCCTGTCCTCCCGAAGCGGTCAACGCTGGGCTGACTTCATCGTAGATCTGATGGCTAGGAGAGAACCGAAAGGATTCCTAGATCTACAGTCCTGGTCACTTTGCGGCTCTGACCTTCGGGGGTTTTGGCTTCATTACCACTCCATTTTCCCGAAGCGGGACTTCACCAAAGTACCATGTGCAGGTACCTTCTCCTGAATGATCGGACGGTAGGCGAGGCTCCTAACGATTTCCCCCAAATCTATGAATCTCCTTCACTTCATAACTTCAACGTTCGGGGAGTTTGATGCTATATCATCTCCATTCTCCCAAAGTGGAACTTCTTCAAAGTACCATACGCGAAACCTTCCACTAGACGATAGGACGGTCGAGAAGGGGCCCCAACAGACTCCCTAGATCAACGACTCACAACCTTTCTTGACTTCGACATTCAGGTATTTTTTATAGTTATGAAGTTTGACATTCCAGGGCTTCAAGCTCCTGAAGCTCCGAAGCCATCAAGAGTTATCTCCTTTCAGACTTAGCGTAGGGTTCCTAGACCTTGGTCATATGGGACCTCCAAAGGTTCTCGTGGTTACACGCTTGACTCTTGGCTGGGAATTTGGCAAGGCCGTGGGCACGAGCCCTTGGTCACACAGGTGAAAGCTCTGAAGGAGGTTCCCTCCTTCCATATAGTTCGAACTCAGTATTCCCGCAAAGGAGAAATTCGAGGGATCGACAGGGCTTAAGCATTCCAGTTAACCCCATCTCAAAATATTCGGTCAGCTGGATCACCAGAGTCACAAAGATCGAACATCCAAATAATATACCACCAATCAAACACAATATTTTATAGAAGGACTATAAACACCATTATCATCCATTTTACGCAAGGCACAAGTTATCACATTTACAGATAATCAAATCATGCATTTTAATTCTAGGATGTCGGGCATAAAAATACTTATCTATTACGTTCGATCACCAACTGACTGACTGTGGGTGTTCTCCTCTCCACCCAATGATAGGATCAGAGGCATTCATTCTTAGCACTCTGGCCACCCACTTGCCAGGACATGATATCACCAGGGAACTCTTGCAACTTCTCAGGGATTCTTTCTTTGTTTCAACTTCTGCTCAGGTTTTGTTCTCTGCAAACTCTCAGAGTTTTTTCTCTTCTCTATTACGACCTTGATGAGGTTTATCAGATGCTTCCTCCACATCAATCTCACAAACTTCTTCTCATTCTCAGCTAGGGAGCTTCTCACATTCTCCACTCTTCTCTTTATTCTCTTACGTTCCTTGCACGCACATCCCTCCTATCCTGTTCCTTCTGTCAGAAGGAAAAATCGGGTCAATCTGGGTCTGTAGGACCCTGTGGTACTTCAAGCTAACATTCTTCAACTATACCATGCTTCCATTCATGGGGTTGGTTGATGGTTCAACCACCGATCCTTTCTTCATCAATTGATTCCTCCTTGGGAAATTTGGAGTCATTTGATATATTGAACCCTCTCTTATAGTTTTCACATTCTTTCGTCTAGTGATATCATGGCATGGCTAGTAATTTCAAGGCTTCACCCCCATAGTTAGTTATTGGAAATTCAAACAATAATACATTTACATCGTTCTTGTGCCACATCATGGTAATTATGATTAATGATTAATTACAAGCTGGGGGAAACAAGGGTGTTACAGAAACCATCACATCATGTCTAAGAAATAAACCCACACACAAGATCATAGCACATCAACTAAAATAAAGATATGTGGGAAGTACCATGCATGAGTGCACATAACATTTAAGGTGTAAGACATAGTAGGTGATATACAATGCTAGAATCATATTAAATAACTCATGGGTTTTCATGAGGCTAGATTGTCATGTCTCTTATGAAAGAGCTAGAAGAACAAGTCTAAATAAGAAGATATGGGTAGGAGATCTCATCCAAGTAGCATCATGACACACCTAAGAAGATGGTCTGGAAGTAATTTCCCTTGAGGGGGGGAACATGTTCCACTCTTGGTTTAAGGGTAATAGTCAAGTCAATATTCCTAATAAGATGTACTGTGGGAAACTCAGGAGGGAACGCATCCTTGAATTTAGAAAATATCAGATGAATCTTTGAGGGAGGATCACTACTCTAATTAACTACTTCAACTACATAATAGGTTTCTTAACTATAGATTCCATCTCGACATAACTAAAATCTTCATGCTTACAAGTTACCAACCCACATTTGATTAATAATATTGGATGGCTCTAGTGTTATAAAAATAGGTGTGCTCGTTTCACCATAGACAATATAGCAATATTTTCACCCAACCATAGGCACAAAGGCCACTCCCGAGCACCTTAACCTTGAAAGACATAATAATTCTGAAAGCAATACAATAGCCAACCAAGGTAGCACAACTTTCTCCAAGGCTAGCGCACCAAGAAAGAATAATCAAATACCAAGCAGAAAGTCCAAACCATAACCAAGAGAAAGTCCAACCAAAAACCAAAATACCAGTTGCAGTAGTTGCAGCTACACTCCCTCTCCAAACTTGTGCACCACTAGTCTTATGCAGTTGTGAGAGTGAGAGTGACAAATGAGCTCTAGCGCCCTCTATTTATACTTCTCTATCTCACTTGACTGGCCCGACTTCTCTTTTTGAAGGCTAATAACTCATTATTAAATATTCTCTTGAACCGACTTGTCTCCTAGGGTTATTATCCAACGTTTTAGGGTTTCTCTTACTTCCTGAAATATTTTAGTCTTGTCAAAGGTTACACGTGGAGGTTAATACCTCCTGTAGCTACCATAATATCAATAGTCCCTCCTAGCTAGGGAGGTATTAAAGGAAATGGTAACAGACCATTCGACCGGTAGCATCATCATAGCCACACAGGCTATCTCATGATCAAATCATGAGCACCATCATCACTATCCAACTAGATAGTCTCCATGGAAATAAAAACAATTCCATCCAATAGAACACTTTTAGTATCACACTACTACTAACCAGTGACATACAATCACCACCAATGGATCACATCCACCACAGTAGCATACAACTACTGTCCAGAGACATACAATCTCTACAACAATCATATCATCCAATATCAACCTGCATAGAAATATCATGATACAAACTGAGTCATCTGGGCCATTTTTCCACTCACATATGTGAGATCTAGAAGAGCATCTTCCCTCAGAAAGTAAAACATCATTCATGGGATATTTGGACTATTCTTCCCAAGAATAGAAGAATAATTGTCCCTGATTTTTTAGCCTGGACCATTCACCTAACTAGGCCATTCCTTCGACACTAATCATAGTGAAACCTGGAGAGAATGAGTCTGTCGTAGGGAACTCCTATCCCTGATTATTGATCATGGACCCTTCACCTAACTGGGCCATTCCTTTGACACTAATCACAGTGCAACCTAGAGAGAATGAGTCTTCCCTAGGGAATGATTGTCCAAACCATTTCCTATGGAAATGAATATCCTGCACCAACCTCCAAACCGAACCATTCTTCGAAACTACTCACAACTGTGAACTTCGAAAGAATGAATGCTCGACGAGGTGGACCATTCTACTTGACCACTACTCAAAGTGACTACTAAGAAGAATGATTTTACTAGACCATTCCCCCACACTGGGCACAAGGGGAATCGCTGGTTTTGGTACATCATCAATCTATCGAACCATTTTTGTATTATGAAAATTATTTCCCGATATGGACCATTTTTGGAACTCGAAAATGATTTCCTGTCAGAAATTGCGAACCACTTTCTAGACTGGAAAGGAACTGCCCAACCTAGACCATTTTTCAAACTAGAAAATTATTGTCCATAAAAAAATAACATATAAGTGCTCTCTCCCAACCTGGGAGTAATCACTTCCTTTTTTAATAAGTAAGTCATCTCCACAAGCCCCAACTTGTCCCTTAAGTACGCAAACTTTTCATCTTGGACATAGGCTTTACCAAAATATATGTTATCTTCTTATCTGTGGAGATATATTAGAGAACCAATTCTCTTCTATGGACTCTATCATGAAGAAAATAATACTCGATCTCAATGTGCTTCGACCTGTCATGGAACATCGGGTTCTCTGAAATCTTCACACAACTCTGATCATCACAATATATCACAGTCGAATCCAACACCTAATCAAACAATCCAGAAACCAACTTACAAAGCCACATTGCTTTTGTACAAGAATCACAAGCTGCAATATACTCTGCTTATGCAGTGTTGAGTGCCTCAGACTTATGTTTCCTGCTATCCCATGACATTGTGGCAAAGTTCAAACTGAAACATATCCAAGTAGCATTTATTTTGTCGTCTTCACTCCCTGCTCAATCTGAGTCAATAAATCCATGCAGTTGTATATCATAACTCAAACATCCCACCAAAAAATTTCAAGGCATGCTTTGCAATTTTTCAATTCTCATGGCTAGGTTCCACTTGGAACTATTTTCACAACAAAAAAAATATCCGGCTCAGTATTCTCCAAATACATTAACGGGTCATTCAATTGTCGATATAGGGACGGGTCTACTGGATTATAGTCTCCCAATTTCTTTAGATCTGACATCATGGGATTTTTCCATGGATTTGCAATATATCATCCCAGACTACTAAGGAACCATTCTGATACACTTTCTCTATCGTAGGAAGTTTTCTCCACGCTTCTGTTGTACATGAGATGCTTTGCATCAAGTTAATTGAATCCATACAAGGTCTTCTTCCATATGCATACATGGGTCTCTTTCTGGTATACCTCAAAACCTTGAGATTTCTCTACATAAGCTTCTTCCTCACTTTCTCTATTGGGAAGAACAGTCTTTTACATCCAACTGATGTAAACTTCAATCCATGGATACTCCAAGAGATATAATAGATCATATAGAGGTATATCTGGTTTACTAGAACAAGTTGTCATCATAGTCTTCTCCCTCCTTCTGGAAGAACCTCTAGTGTTGAATCTCACAATGCTTCCATTCATGAGTCTTTTTCACAATTTATTACATACATTGTTCTTCATCACAGCTTCCATTCCTTCTGCTTGGCTTCTTCTAGTGGGTTCAAACCATGTTGGTAGTCTTATCATTCTCGGTATAATAATTGGTTGTTCTTGCTTTTCTTTATTTCTTGGAATCTTCATGTTCTTTCCTCATGTTCCTCTTTAACTTTGGGGTCCATAGAGTCTTCTATAGATTCCATGCCCTTCCTTCTTGAATATTCCAACTTCTTCCTTTCATCATAGGAACATATAAGTAGATGGACAACCAAGGATACTTAAGGCTTCTTTTCAAAGAAGACTTCTTCTAGAGTCAAACTGAACACATGTTTCTTATCATGACTGCTACTTTCAATGGGGAACATGGACAAATACTTTATAATATTCATGGATTCTTCAATGGATCATATCATTTAGGATTATCTTCCTCCTAATCCTGGCTTCATGCATGAATGCATACTCTTCTTTTATAATTCTGCAATCATCTCCCTCCATATACCATGCTTACTTTTGCATCCTTATTACTTTCTACAAAGTGTCACAAGTCTTATTCTAGTTTCCTCTTCATTACTAACTTATTTCTAGTCTGACTCCTTCTGGGTCTCTTCAAGTTTGATTCTGATTTCAACCTATCTGACAATTATTATTTAAATGTATTTCCTCAATAGCTTGTAGTTGATCTCTTAGTTGAGATATTTTTACAAAGTATTATGTTATGTTGTTATCATCATTCATTTTCATGTCACGAAGCTCATTCTTCAGACTCATCACTTGTCCAATATTTATGACTGAGAAGAGGTTATTTAGGGCATCATACATCTTCTTGGATGAGTCAATATTAGAGATGTAGGGTATCAAGTGGTATTTTACAGACTCCACTATGATACTCATAGCGTCAATGTCATTGTCCTTAAACTTCTCCATAACTGTGATGTTATGAGGTTCCTTCTCTTTTCCTGCTTCAAGTTGTGGTGCCATGATCTTGCCTTTCACGATATCCAACAGTTTATTCTTGGAAAGGATGAGGTCAATCCTTGTCTTCCATGCTCTGAAGTTAGAAGCCCCTTCTAACTTGTTTTATGACTTCATAGAGTAAGTCGTGACTACTTTGACTTGGTCAACCTTTGACTTTGACTTGTTCAACCTTTGAATTTGACCAAAAAATCAAACTTGACACCTTGGATTGCTGAGAGTACTAAGAGGTGCGCTAGGCTAGGGCGCACTAGGATATCAAGGAATTAGGTCAAGCTCTTCACTTAAGGCGCCTCAACAAGAGTGTTAGGGTTTTGTTGTTGCAACAAAACTTTGACTGCAACTGCAACTGAGCAAATCCTCCCAATTTATCTTCCAGTCGTTAGACTGTCTGAAGATAGTGTGCGCCCATAACCTGTTATAAAAATAGGTGTGCTTGTTTCACCATAGACAATATAGCAATATTGTCTCCCAACCATGGGCATAAAGGCCACCCCCGAGCACCTTAACCTTGACAGAAAAAATAATCAAATATTTTGGGTTTTCTACTTCTTAAAAAAAATTTCAACTTGTCTTTGATACTTAATAATCATATTATTTATTTATAAAAGATTTTTCAACTCGTATTTGATACTTAAGAATCATATTGTTTATATCTCAACCATTAAAAATGAATAATTTTAAATTCAAAGTAATAATTTAATGATAGTAATACATAATCTTCATTGCTCCTTTAATAAATTACAATTATGCTAATGAAACAATCTAATCCGGGTTTGATTCTCAGTTTTATCTTTACGCAAATGATGATAATTATGGTGGTGTTTTGTTCTATTAACTTAAGATCACATTTAAATCCATTATAAGTCTTTTTAATTTCATTTAGAACAAGACAATTTACACTTTTTATTTTTATGGTATTTTATAATTGTTTTTTTTATCTCATGCCTTATGAAACTAGTGTAACTAAATAACATTAATGTTTTCATTTAAAAATAAAATGTTTGAACGCATGATGTTTCAACAAATACGTTACGTATTATCCCAGTTTAATTGTTCTAATAATGTTATTTTTTTCCATAAATAATAGAAGAAAAATGGAAAACAAATACATAAGTGTATATTATTATTTTTAAAATAGAATGTTTCTAATAATACTATTTTTTTCATAAATAATAAAAGAATAGTTTATGAAAAAAATTGAAAAAATAGCATGTTTTTAATAATATTATTTTTTTCATAAATAATAAAAAAATAATAGATTATGAAAAAAATTGAATGATTAAAAAAATGATTAAAATGTTTAGTAATATTTTTATAAAAGTATTTAATTTACAAGTATTTTATATAGTTTTTAAAAAAATTGGACCATTTTTATAGTAAATTAAAAATAGGAAATTTATTAATTTAAAAAAAAAAGAAATGATTTAGCTTATAAAATTGTTCTTTATTGTTCTTGATTTACTTGTGAATTGAATCTAAGTAGGAAGAACCACTGATACTCAACTCAATTGAAATAAATATGTTTTTTTATCTTGTATTTGAAATAGGAGCAGAAAACACTCTTGGTTTTAATTCAAATAATTATTATTATTTTAAATAAAAAAATTATGCTTTTAGAATGAAAGATTTCATTTCTTTATTTTAGTATTTTTGTTTTCTCTCTTCTTTTTTCCTTTTATATATTTTTTAGAGTTTAAGGCTATAAGGTTTAAGATGCAATAAGAATCAAAGTAATTATTCCTTCCTTCACTTTTTAGTGTTATATAGGTTTTATAAAAAAAATTGTATTAAATCCATTTTTCCTTATTTTTTGAATTTCTCATTATTTTGCACATGAATGATAGCTTATTCACAAGTTTGAGTGATAGCTTCTTCACAAGTTTGAGTGATCTCTTCTTCACAAGTTTGCATCTTAGATTTTGTTTTAATGCATGTTTTTATTGTATTTTGTCTTTTAATTTTGGAGAGGATGGTTATGGTTGCATTATGTGGCTTTTTCATAAGTTGGAGGTTTTATTAGATGGTCATGAGCTTCCCTTTGGGATGCTCTACAACCTCCATTAAAGAAGGGCATGCCTCCCAATTAAGGAAGGGCATGCCTCTCATAGTGATAGGCATGCCTTATCCTTAAAGGTCAATGATATTAAGTGATGATCATGCCTCCCTTGGAAATTAATGTGCTTCCATTCCTTTCAATGATGGTCATACCTCCCTTGGAATGATTGTGCCTCATTAAGTGATGGTCATGCCTCCCTTAAAGCATTGTCTTTGACCCTTAATTTGTTTTTAACAAAAACATTATTTGTAGCTACACACACAATTTCTTTCATATGAATTTTATAATATGTGTAATCTTTCTCTCACACACAAGTAGGTAAATGAAAAAAATGTTTTAAAGTCTTCAAATTTTAGGGTGTAGTTTAATTGAAATGTAATTTATTTATTTTTACATAAATAATGCATGGTTGTCAATTTGAATGATGGGATTCCTTAAATGCATTTTTAAAAATTCGTTAAATGCATTTAAAAAAATTCATTAGCCAAGTGAAAACCCTTAGGCTTGAACCTTGGATCACATACCAAATATAAGACCTATTCTCTCTAAGTAACTCCTAGCTTTACTACATCTTTATTTTAAAATATAAGTGAATTAACCTTAAGTTTTGTAAGGTAAACAAATATTTGTAAGTAAAATTGAGTTAATTTTCTCTTTAGTACTTTTTTTTCTCATCAATTTATTATATCGTCATTTCACATCAATTCAAATTTTTCTTTCACTTCAAAGTATAATTTTACCAATTTAATAAAACATAGAAAGAGTATTACTTATTCCAAAAGCTCCCAAGTGAGTTAAGTGCTAATTAAGGGCCTGTCTCTTTAGCTAAGGGCACTTTTCAAACACCTACAATCATGTGGGATGTTAGACATCTACATAGACCTTTCACATTTTCAAACACCCATAATCACTAAGGATGTTTTTACTTCCCTAGACTTGTTTTTACCTCTTAAACACAGAGAGATTTCTTTAACCCCTTAGAGATCTTTCTTTAACCCCTCTCTAATTTCCTAAACTAAATAAAATATTCAAGTATATTCCTTCTCTTACCAAGTTGCTCTCATGCATCTAATACATGCAAATTGATTAATTAAAATAGTTTAAAGTTTAATTAATATTTAATTAATAATATGTATTATTTAATAAATATTATCAATTAAGACATGGTATTTTATTTGTACCAATTAATAAACCAAAATATACCAAAATGTATAATCATACATGTAATAGTTTACCATGTGAAGGAACAAGCATGTAACTATCACATATGGGTTCACTAATGTACTAATAATGAACAACCAATCATCTTGATCTATGTGTTTTTTCATAATAGAGTTTATATAACAAAAAAATCAATTCATACATAATTAATCTATGGGCTTTTTCATAATAGAGTTTATATAACAAAAAAAATCAATTCATACATAATTAGCAAATATAAATACAAAAAAATGTAAAGAAACAATCATACACAATCCACCAACTATCTTCATCCACTCCTTATCATTCACAACCCTCAATTTACAACTATCTTCATCCACTCCTTATCATTCACAGCCCTTAATTTACAACTCAAGGCTTGCAACCATAGGCATATGAAAATATATCAAGCTCAAAGTAGTACACACAAGTCTAGAGTAACTAGTATAAGTTTGGTGAGAGTTACATTATAGAACTAGTGATGTTCTTCATTGATATGGATCCCACAAGATCAACACCATCGGTAGCTAGTTAACAAAAAACCAACACCATCACTAGCTAATCACTCTTACTCATAACATATCACACTACAATAAACCAATGAACCATGTGTCATACATCATATAAAAAATCATCTCAAGTAAAAATAACAATAACATAATTAAATACCATACTTAATTCATTCATACATGATCTTTCATTAATTTATGTAAAAAATGATTAATTATTTAATAATAAATAATTTACATATTAAAACTAAAATTACCAAACTAATTATATCAACCATGTGCATTGCAGCAAAAGTCTCATGTATCCATCACACATCATAAAAAAAAAAAAAACATAGCATTTACATAACAAAACCATCAT
>SNQJ01S0013223.1:39988-59352 GCA_010110895.2 Picea sitchensis | reverse complement strand
TCCTATGCTTACTCTCCTAGTGCATATGTCGCCTCCTTCCCGCTGGTCCTAGTCTAAGCCCTTTTAACTTTTCACTTACAACTTGATTAAAGTGACTTCCGACCTTATGTTTATTAATTTACGCCGAAAGGCGTACACCTATTGACAATGGGCACAATTAATGATCTTTTAATCTTATTTAACCTTAAACCCTTATCCGATGGCTATGCATTGAAGATGCTGGCATATTCTTAGTCGTCCTCCAAAATCAATGGGTCAGATTTATTGTTCATAACTTTCTTGCATTTATCAAGGCATCCGTTAACATGTTTATTTTTTAACATTTACCTAATCACATTAAAAAAATTGCTGTAAGGATATATAATTACCACATTTAAATGATTAAATAGGATTAAACCGTGGCATCTAAATAATTTTCCACAACTGTCAGCCACGTTTCGGCGTTCACTAGCGCTATGTACCTTTCGGCGTTAACCAGCCGCCAGCCACTTCACGACTGTGCTAGTTTATTAAAACTAAAAAAAAATCTAGATTAAACTTAATCCTGAGCTTCGATCGCCTTAATCAACACTTCAATTTATTCCCAGAAATTAATATTATTATTAGTGTTAATTAATATTTCCGTGAAGTTTTTCTATCATTTCTTCTATCTTTGAAGCGTTTTGGCAGTTTTAGAGCAGACATGCCGCCCCGATCAGTGAAGAAGCCTGCGGGAACACCAACTCCCAAAAGGGCCGCGGCGAAAACCCCGAACAAGACCCCCAAGAGTACCAACAAGACCCTGAAGCCCGAGCCTGAAATTGTCGAAAATGTTGAGAAGCTAGAAGAAGCCGTTGTTGTAGAGGACGTGAAGGTTCTCGAGGTTCCAGTAAAGGAGGAGAAAAGTATAGAAGCTAGAAAGTTAAAAGAGCGGTACGCCAAAGATGTCGTCACTGCAGAGAAGCCAGTCTTTTTGAATGAATCTGCGCCTAAGAAAGGTAGGGTTTCAGGGTTTCTCTTTTAAACGGTTCAAGGTATTTGGTAGTGTTTAAATTTTATGCATTTTCGTGTAGATTTGTGTTCTTTATTGTTGTTGTTTTTTTTTTTGCATTTTTGCTCTCCTTAAATTTCTGTCTGCTGTACAGAAGGGTAGGTTTTTTTTAGGTTGGATCTACTATATCTACATATCTATTATTCTTGCCTTTTAGTGTGTCTATTTTTGGTTTGATGATTAATTGCATGAAGATTAATTGACGGTTAATTGCGTCAATGTTACGTTTTGGTTGAGGTTAGTTTTTTTTTTATTGGTCCATTTTTGTGAGATTATACATGCTCAAATTTTTACCAAGCCAATACAGGCAAATATTTTAAATAAGCTCGTGTAATAGGTGTCTTTGGAATTTTCCATTATATGTTGTTTAATAAAGTTAGCCACTATGGTGTTTTTATGTCAGGAATTGTTTTCTTGCTTTTATATTCGGATTTGCAATATCTATGGGTCTACTATTCTTCTTATTGTGTCTTTTTTTGTTTTTACATTTTCAATATGTATTTCTTTTATATTTATTTACTCCCTTATCCACCCATTTATTACCTTATCCCCTCATAATTAATATCTTACCCCTTTTAATTAATATCTTAATTAATTAATTTTTTTAATTTAAACAATATAACTTATTATCCCTTTTAAATTTAATACCCAAGTTATTGAATATAATAGGTAGTTAATTAATTAATTAATTAATCAAATTGCAACTATTAATTAATTAATAATTATTTAATTAGTATTATTATACCAATCTTGTTTAATTAATACCATGTTAAGTTATTGAATATAATAGGTAGTTAATTAATTAATTAATTAATTAATTAAATTGCAACCATTAATTAATTAATAATTATTTAATTAGTATTATTATACCAATCTTGTTTAATTAATACCATGTTAAAACAATTAATCTCCTAATTAAATTTTACTTAATAATCCTTAAACATGTATTCAACTAGGGTTGTTACATTCTTTGGATCCTTGCACTACCTAGATCTAAAGGTTTATCTTGGTTCTACTTAAGATTCTTCTCTTGTTATATAATTTGGTTTTGATTCTAATTTTTGGTGGGCAACAATATTTCTCGATACTTATGTTATTGCTTTCCACTTAGTCTTTTGGGTTTTCTACTTTTTAAAGATTTTTTCAACTTGTCTTGATACTTAATAATCATATTATTTATTTATAAAAGATTTTTCAACTCGTATTTGATACTTAAGAATCATATTGTTTATATCTCAACCATTAAAAATAATAATTTTAAAATCAAAGTAATAATTTAATGATAGTAATACATAATCTTCATTGCTCCTTTAATAAATTACAATTATGCTAATGAAACAATCTAACCCGGGTTTGATTCTCAGTTTTATCTTTACGCAAATGATGATAATTATGGTGGTGTTTTGTTCTATTAACTTTGTTTATACTTAATGTTAAGATCACATTTAAATCCATTATAAGCCTTTTTAATTTCATTTAGAACAAGACAATTTACACTTTTTATTTTTATGGTATTTTATAATTGGTTTTTTTTAATATCATGCCTTATGAAACTAGTGTAACTAAATAACATTAATGTTTTCATTTAAAAATAAAATGTTTGAACGCATGATGTTTCAACAAATATGTTACGTATTATCCCAGTTTAACTGTTCTAATAAATATTATTTTTAAAATAGCATGTTTCTAATAATATTATATTTTTCTTCATAAATAATAAAAGAATAGTTTATGAAAAATTGAAAAAATATCATGTTTTTAATAATATTATTTTTTTCATAAATAATAATAAAAAAAAAGTTATGAAAATAATTGAATGATTAAAAGAATGATTAAAATGTTTAGTAATATTTTTATAAAAGTATTTTATATAGTTTTTAAAAAAATTGGACCATTTTTATAGTAAATTAAAAATAGGAAATTTTCTAATTTAAAAAAAATAAAATGATTTAGCTTATAAAATTGTTAATTGAACTTATAAAATTATCTATTTCTGATTTACTTGTGAATTGAACTTAGGTAGGAAGAACCACTGAGACTAAACCCAATTGAAATAGATATGTTTTTTTTATCTCGTATTTGAAATAAGAGCAGAAAACACTCTTGGTTTTAATTCAAATAATTATTATTATTTTAAATAAAAAAATTATGCTTTTAGAATGAAAGATTTCATTTCTTTATTTTAATATTTTTGTTTCTCTCTTCTTTTTGCCTTTTATTTTTTCTTAGAGTTTAAGGCTATAAGATTTAAGATGCAATAAGAATCAAAGTAATTATTCCTTCCTTCACTTTTTGGTGTTATATAGGTTCTCACACACAAGTAGGTAAATGAAAAAAATGTTTTAAAGTCCTCAAATTTTAGGGTGTAGTTTAATTGAAATGTAATTTGTTTATTTTTATATAAATAATGCATGGTTGTAAATTTGAATGATGGGATCCCTTAAATGCATTAAAATTCTTTAAATGCATTTTTAAAAATTTGTTAGTCAAGTGAAAACCTTTAGGGTTGAACCTTGGATCCCATACCAAATATAAGACCTATTCTCTCTAACTAACTCCTAGCTTTACTACATCTTTATTTTAAAAAATAAATAAATTAACCTGAAGTTAAGTTTTGTAAGGTAAACAAATATTTGTAAGTAAAATTGAGTTAATTTTCTCTTTAGTACTTTTTTTCTCATCAATTTATCATATCATCATTTCACATCAACTCAAATTTTTCTTTACCAATTTAATAAAACATAGGAAGAGTATTACTTATTCCAAAAGCTCCCAAGTGAGTTAAGTGCTCACTAAGGGCCCGTCTCTTTAGCTAAGGGCACTTCTCTCCCATAAAAAAATATACCAATCACTCTCACTATTTCACTATTCATATTTTTATTCATAGCATCTCCTTTTTCTATTTAGCCAAGGTTTTAGTTAATTCTAGCAATATACATAAGTTTTTCTAGACATTTTCAAACACCTACAATCATGTGGGATGTTAGACATTTACATAGACCTTTCAAATTTTCAAACACCCATAATCATTAAGGATGTTTTTACCGCCCTAGACTTGTTTTTACCTCCTAAACATGGAGAGATTTTGTTAACCCCTTAGATATCTTTCTTTAACTCCTCTCTAATTTCCTAAACTAAATAAAATATTCAAGTATATTCCTTCACTTACAAAGTTGCTCTCATGCATCTAATACCCGTGCAAATTGATTAATTAAGATGGTTTAAAGTCTAATTAATATTTAATTAATAATTTATATTATTTAATAAATATTATCAATTAGGACATGGTCTTTTATTTGTACCAATTAATAAGCCAAAATATACCAAAATGTATAAGCATATATGTAATAGTTTACCATGTGAAGGAACAAACATGTAACTATCACATATGGGTTCACTAATGTACTAATAATGAACAACCAATCAATCTTGATCTATGTGCTTTTTCATAATAGAGTTTATATAACAAAAAAATAAATTCATACATAAATAATCTATGGGCTTTTTCATAATAGAGTTTATATAAAAAAAAAACCAATTCATACATAATTAGCAAATATTCATACAAAAAAATCTAAAGAAACAATCATACACAATCCACCAACTATCTTCATCCACTCCTTATCATTCACAACCCTCAATTTACAACTATCTTCATCCACTCCTTATCATTCACAGCGCTTAATTTACAACTCAAGGCTTGCAACCATAAGCATATGAAAATATATCAAGCTCAAAGTAGTACACACAAGTCTAGAGTAACTAGTATAAGTTTGGTGAGAGTTACATTATAGAACTAGTGATGTTCTTCATTGATATGGATCCCACAAGATCAACACCATCTATAGCTAGTTAACAAAAAACCAACACCATCACTAGCTAATCACTCTTACTCATAGCATATCACACTACAATGAACCAATGAACCATGTGTCATACATCATATAAAAAATCATCTCAAATAAAAATAACAAATCATAATTAAATACCATGCTTAATTCATTCATACATGATATTTCATTAATTTATGTAAAAAATATTAATTATTTAATAATAATTAATTTACATATTAAAACTAAAATTACCAAACTAATTATATCAACCATGTGCATTGCAGCAAAAGTCTCATGTATCCATCACACATCATAAAAAAACATGGCATTTACATAACAAAACACCACTATCATATCTATAACATAGCATTCATAATATCACATATGTGTAACAAAACTACAATTTAAAAAAACTATCACCAACATCCTATCATAAATGTGATATCACCAATATCATATCATAAATGTGAAACTAACATCTAAGCATAACTACATCATTTAATAATTTTCTTGATATTCTAAAACAAGCATAGCTACATCATGAAAGAAAAGGGAAACCTTCACTCAATTCTAATGGCAGCTGCCTTGCATTAGTTAATAAGTCAGTCCTCTTTACACAGCGATGTTGACAGTAAAAGCATGCCAACAACACTTAGTCTTTATGACAGCTGCTTTGCATTAGTTAATAAGTTAGTCCTCTTTACACACTCATGTTGACAGTAAAAGCATGCCAACAACACTTACACACCCATGTTGACAGTAAAAGCATGCCAACAACACTTAGTCTTTTCTAGGGCTAAAACAAGAGAGCCTATTTTCTATCTCTAAAACATGAGAGAAGAGTTCATCTAACCTTTCACTCAGGCCATCTATTTGTTTAGACAGGCGAGAATAGCCCTGGTCTTGAAATCCATGTCGAAAATCCACTGTCCGTTCATCATTTATTTTGGTGTTTTCATTGCCCAATACTACAGCGTCCCTGGTAGAATTGCTTTGAATCTTGAAAAAATCTTCTTCATAAAATGTTCCACTTAGCTTGGACTTCAAGTCATCTGGCAATGGCATAACTTCAGCTGTTAGCTTTTCAAGTTGAATCTGTTCAATATAAGAGTGAGGTACAAAAGAACCATCCATTCCCAATTTACTGGCAACCTCTGCAACTCGAGCCCTGTCCTTACCCTGCACCTGCATGTATTGCCGATGCAGTTGTTCAAGTTTATCAATTTTCACAGTTACTTCATCATCGAAAAACATGCGGCTACTTCGCTTCAGTATGGCTGTTATTGTGTACCCTAGAGCCATCAAGCCTCCAAGCAGACGAACACTAACTGCAAATGTAATACTTGGAGATATGATAAATGGATTATCAGCAACCCATTCCTCAAACATAAGACTGTACTTGCCATCCCTATTCCGCATCCGCAAGTAAGATTGAGAAGTCTCTGGATCTTCCCCGGGAGGCAACAGATATATGTCATAATTTTCTTCAGTTTTCTCTGTGTGATCTCTACAAAATACTTCCTTAATTTGTCCTACTGTGGCAATACGACTGGACTTTAAACTGTAAGTGGGCGTTTGAAATCCAGAGAAAGGATTGAATTTGTTCACAATTTTAATATGGGCAGTCTTCAAGTCAGGTTCAATGTAGGCCTTGTACATGGGATACACTGTCTCTGATATTTGATGAATGATGTCCTCTGGTGCCTGACCCGACCGATTTATATCCCTCAGAACCCTCTTGACAAGATCAAAGTGTACACCTCCAGTGACAGACACCCGGAGATCCAAAAACGGGCGTAACCGTTCACTCAAAGCGTAGATACCCTCAATAACAACAATCCTAGATGATGCTACGTCAATATCCCTGTACCCAGTGCGTTTACTGAGCTTAAAATCATAGATAGGAACTTTCACAGCTTTTCCAGCTTTTAAATCATGAATATTTTGAAGAAGAGTATCATAGTCTGTCAACCTGGGATCATCATAGTTTCCATCGATTACTCGGCTGGAATCGTTGTAATTATCCATAGAAATAGAAATGATGCTCGGCATGAAATTAAATACCTTCTCAGAGAATACCGTTTTCCCTGCACCAGAAGGCCCGGCCAATCCCACCAATATGACCCCCTCATTCTTCTGTTTCAGGAGCTGGCATGCCCTGATAAAAAGATAGAAACCCTTATCAAAAGACAGAGTATCAGGAATCGGCGCAATTTCGTATCTATCGCAGTCCTTCCTTTTCACGAGCTCAAGCTGGTTCTTCAAGAGGCCTCCGCCCTTCTTTTCACTGGAACGAGTCGAAATATTCAGTGAAGAATCCATCACAATTATCCACGATCTCAAATAATATACTTATACACAGTGTATATATACTGAATGGTGTATACGGCAGGGCTTGAGATTTGCAGAGCGAGAATACGATCACTAGAAAACGGAAAAATTATCAGACTCAACTGATCTCGCCACCGATTATGAGGGTTTTCCCTCACGAATCCCGATACGACTGAAAGAGCGGATTCCAATTTCTTACGGGAATCCGATCGCTAGACGGGCCGGAGACTTTGTTTCGTTCACAGTTTTCGCAATAAATTAGGGCGCAGAGTACAATTTTCTATCGGTTATTTAATGGCCTAACCGTAATAGATGGCAAGAACTGGAAGTTTAATTAGAGAAAAACTTCTATTAATATAACTTACTATGTGTGCTTTATTTTAATACATTGTCTTTGGATTTTTTGTTTTTTTTAAAGCGGTTGGTCGCGTTGTTTCGGTTAAGATTTGTTACGCTGACTTAGAAACTCAAGCTAACTAGATTTAAGAATTTTTTAACACTTGTTTATATATAATTTTTTTTTATATGAAAAGGGATATGTTTATATTTTATTATTTTATTTATTTAATCAAAAAAGTTATTTTATTATTTGTAAATTATTTTATGGGAAACTTTAAGGGTTAAATTTTGTTTATGGGTTAATTTTTCATGTTTTTTATCATAAAATATTAGTTAATTTTCATTTTTTTTAAATATGATTTGCTCAAATTCTATAAAGTAAAATTATTTTACTTTAAAAATAGCCAAAAATTTATAAAAACTATATTCAATCTTTTAAAATTTGAATATTTTTACAAAATATAATTTTACATTTTACACTTTGCATATTAAATACTAGTCAGATTAGCTATGTTTCTAATTTTAAGATAAATTTCTATCCTTAAAATTATTTCATATATTTAAATTTTTTCATTAAATAAGAAATTAAATTACCCATTATATATTAACTAAATAAATTAAATAACCTCTTTTTTTTTTTCTCTTAACTAAAACTCAACTATGAGTAAATTAAACTAGCATTTTGCTCTAAATAGATTAAATAACCTCTCTTTTTTAAGTAGCACTTAGCTATGAGTAGATTTAAAAACTCTCTCTCTTTTTTTAACTAGCACTTAACTATGAGTAAATTAAACTAGCATTTTGCTATAAGTAGATTAAATAATCTCTCTTTTTTAAGTAGCACTTAGTTATAAGTAGATTTAAAAACTCTCTCTTTTTTAACTAGCAATTAACTATGAGTAAATTAAACTATGAGTAGATTAAATAACCTCTCTTTTTTAAGTAGCACTTAGCTATAAGTAGATTTAAAAAATCTCTCTTTTTTAACTAGCAATTAATTATGAGTAAACTAAATAACCTCTCTTTTTTAAGTAAGTAGATTTAAAAACTCTCTCTTTTTTAACTAGCAATTAAAAAATCTCTCTTTTTTAACTAGCTTTTTTAACTAGCAATTAACTATGAGTAAATTAAATAACCTCTCTTTTTTAAGTAAGTAGATTTAAAAACTCTCTTTTTTAACTAGCAATTAAAAAATCTCTCTTTTTTAACTAGCTTTTTTAACTATGAGTAAATTAAATAACCTCTCTTTTTTAAGTAAGTAGATTTAAAAACTCTCTCTTTTTTAACTTTTTTAACTAACAATTAACTATAAGTAAATTAAACTAGCATTTTGCTATAAGTATATTAAATAACCTCTCTTTTTTTTTTTTTAAGTAGTACTTCACTATGAGTAGATTTAAAAACGTACTTCACTATGAGTAGATTTAAAAACTTTAAAAACCTATCTAGACACAACATCCAATTGATATTAGATGTGTAAATGTGAAAGGGCCATAATTAGTTTATTAGTTTAATGCCAACAATGCATAATGCCAAATTTAGTTGATTGCAATATACCCAATTACTATGATTTACACACATTATGGAGTGTTGTGTCTACTATGTTAAAATTATAAATAAGATTTAAAGATGGAAGAGACTTCGTGTATGATTGACTCGAATAAGTAATTTTTTATAACTTCATGACTTAAATAAAAAATAATGATATATTTCTGTTTTGTGAAGTGTTTTGGATGTTTTATTAAAACAACATGTTACAATATATTTTATAAGTTTTGTTAAAATTTTATTATGCAATGTTTACTTATTATTATAATTATAATTTTAATTTTTCACACTTACATTTTTTAATTTTTTTATTATTATTATGTATTAAACTTTATTTTTTGATTGAGTATTTTTAAAGTTAATCATTGCATTCATGAAAGAGGCTCGGTGTGAGATGTCACATCTCTAGTTATTGGGAGCATGGAGGTTGAATACAATCATCTTGGGAAGTGTGTGAGTCCAGAAAAGAAAGCCAAAGGGATGAAATATGTATGGGTTGTTGTACATCTTGGGGAAGTGTGTGAGTCCAGAAAAGAAAGCCAAAGGGAGGAAATATGTATGGGTTGTTACAACAGTTTTAGACGATCAATGCTTTTGCATGAACAACAAGTAGAGAGAAGAAAAGAGAGTTGGGAGCTAGAGCATCCATGGAGGGAAAATTCCAGAGCATGGTGAAGTGTTTTTGTTGAATTAAAGAGCTGAAGACTGAAGAGCCAGGTTGTTAGGCCTGAAGAGTGAACTCCTATGTGAGTTGCATTGTAACAACAAGTGTTTGCTGCTATTTTTGTTGGTAGTTTTCCTAACAATGAGTTCCCTTGAGTTGCCAGTAGAGAGATTCTCGGTTACCTATGCCAGAGTGATCCATATTTATAAATGGAACGAAAAGAAATACATATGTATAGCCAAGTGACACATAAAGATACAACAAAACTTGACTTCTATTAACAAAGAGAACCTGTTGAAACTGTAAAAATATAGACTGAAACAAATTTGCTCGAATGGTGGCAGTCGATCTCTAAGAAGAGATGTGACGACTACGCTCATTCGTAGTAAGATGAGTACAATGAGGCTCCAAAGGAATTTTTAACATAAATCGTAAATGAGAAAACCATAAACATCCAAAACCCTAACCCCGGGAGATGAAACACCAAAAGGTTTGTGGGCCCCAATGGGGGTAGTTGATACATCAAATTCCCGAGGGCGTAAATTTTGCATATGATCTTTGTTTGGGGTGCTTGATACACCGTTATAAAGGTATATCCAAGGGGTACATATTCCGTTCAGCTTAGAATTTTCCTTGACCCGATGTTAGGCGCTCTGGAGCCCATAAAACGTCATTAGGGCTTTAAAATGGCCCCAGAAGTTCGGGACCCGAAAAGATGTTAAAAAACTACCAAAATGGAAATTGTTCTTTCATCCACTGGAATAGATGGTTGGCCAACGATATCCACATGGATTCCTTCCCCCTTAGGAAGCATTGGTCTCCATTGTGTTGAACGCTCCCATCAGATGGGGAAACTTCTGCTAAACTTGGCCACAGGTGAGCCACTTGCCTTGGTGCAAAAGATGCCCTACTCTGACAACCCGATAAAGGTGGATCCTCTATTGGTGAGTGCCCTTAATCTGAGTGTCCCTAATTTGATCAATGGTTTCATGTTCCATGCAGTTAGGGTTGAGCTCTGTCGATGTCAACTGCTCTGAGATATCTGATGTGTTCAATAATGGTGTGAAGTATGGTCGAAAGAGGTCCACATTGAACAATGGGTGTAGGCCAAGGAAGGAAGAATAATTGTCTCAAAAGCATTGTCACCCGCAACCTTGGTGATGGTGTAAGGTCCATAGAGAAGTAGATGAAACTTYCAATGGGATCTTGTAAGGTTCTCTTTCTATAAATGCAACCAGACCTTGTCTCCCACCTGAAACTTGTGTGGCACTTGGTGTTGATCATGGTGTTGTTTGTACTTAGCATTTGATTTCTTTAAAATATCATGGACCTATTTTCGGGTGTGTTGAATCCGTTCAATAAACTTGGTGGCTTTGTAGGCCTCATATTGAGCATGGGATGAGTCTTCCTATGTGGATGCAAGGAGAAACACGATATCAATGGGACCTAATGGTTGAAATCCCAAACCCACTCGAAARGGACTGTGGTCGGTCAAGCTATGAATGGCTCTTTTGTAGATATGTTGACCCTAGGGGAGACTCTCATCCCATGTGCGCAGATGTTATGAGTTATACATGCACATGATATGCATGTTCATTCTGTTGACGACCTATGTTTGGCCATCAGTTTGGGGGTGGAAGGCGGTGGATTTGGTGAGCTTGGTGTCCAATAGTGACTAGAGGCTAGACCAGAATGTGCTTAGGAACCTGTTGTCCTGATCTGATATGTTGGTCTATGGTATCTTGAAGTGTACCCACACCCGTTCAAAGAAGATCTTGGTTTTGGCCTCCACTATGATATTCTTCTTGTAGGCTATTAGGATGGCCATATTAGAAAAYTGATCAACCACCACAAAAACACAGTCATTTCCCTTCTTTGTTAAAGGAAGGCCCAACATGTAGTCCATCAAGATGGATTCCCATGGCATGTCGGGAGTAGGCATAGGGGTGTACATGAGTTGCTTTCTAGTGGCTATTTTGGCAATGGTATAGGTAGTACAAGACCTAATATAATTGTTGATGTCCTAGCGCAAGTTCAACCAATAGAAATGCTTCTATATTACTGCCACGGTATTTTCCATGCCAAAATGTCATGCCATCTTACTGTAGTGAGCCTCTCAAATCAGCGTCGCAGGCTCGCTTGAAGGAACACAAAGGTGGCCTAGATGGAATAACAGTTTGTCGTGAAGATGAAATTCAGTGACAGGTGCACATTTTCCAAACATATGGTAAGTGGTAGTGAAGTCAGGATCACTCTTGTAGAGTTGGGGCCACTCAGATGCCTCATGGCCACATTTCCCGTTCCGGGAAATGAAAAATTTCTCGTTCTGGGAAATGACCTTCCTCCATTGCTTAGTAGAGATCAAATAAATGGAGGTAGGTGGAGCTACCTATGGTATCATGTACAATTGTCTACCCAAATTAATAATAACACTGCCAGGTCTAGACTCATATACAACATGTCATTTCCACAAGTATGGTTGGACTAAAAGAAAATCATAAATTTCAAGGGGGGGAATATAACACAATACCTCATCCTTGAAGGGCTTGATGTCATAGGGAAGACAACACTATTAACTAACCTAAATATATCTTCCTTGGTGGATCCACCCAATGGTGTAGGGTCGCGGGTGTGGTGTCATTGGCAGGTTCAACTACGTGACGACCTCTGTTGAGATCAGGGTATTTTGACATCCGTTATCAACAATGAAATGTAGCAGAGCACCCTTCACCCACATCTATGAGTGAAAAAGGTGTTCACCTTCCTCTAGTTCTTCAGTTTCACTTGGATGGACCTTGTTGGTAGCGACAGTGGAACTGGGTTTTGCATCAATGATATTCTTCCCCTTGTCTAGATTTGATTCAGAGTTAGAACCTACTTCTGACTCTGAGGATTCTATCTCGGCCACCAATGACTACTTCGAGCAACATTCATTGCTGTTAGACCAGGGGATTTTATGGAATTCATACCACTTCCCAGTGTCTTTATTCGTCTTCTCATTACCCTTCTTTATTTGAGGCTTGAACTAGTTGTCCCGAGGGGGTCCATCTTTTCTCTATCCTTTGTTCTGTGGGTTGGGGTCATATTTTCACTACTTCTGCTGTGAGGAATTTTCAAATCCAAACTTCCGCTTCTTTTGTTTAAATTTCTACTCGATTTTGACAACATATTGTTAAGCTGCGCCCAATGACGAGATGTCTAAAAACTCCATTTTTTTTGGGATGTATCTATGTATACATCCATGGTACTTGAGCTCTAGATATCGTTATGAGTCTTTGATACCCAAATTGGTATGCAAGGTATGGAATATTTTTGTGAACTTTGGTACGATATGGTCCCTTTCCTATTGCAAAGTGGTCCATTTTGTATATTGTTCATCATAACTTCCAACGGGGTCATATTGTTCCTTAATAGAATCCCTGAAAGAATCTGAAGTGGGTGCGGCCGAAAATATTATAGATTCCTCAGTTGCCTTTTTCTCATAATAAGTCTCCACCAATCCTTGACATGGGGGACAACTCTAAGGAGTGCAAAGGTAATATTTTCTCTATTGGAAAAATTATGGACCGAAAAATACCCTTCTAGCTGATTCAACCATTTATCTACAACATTTGCATCTATCTGGCCTTCAAATAAGGGGATATCAAAATTGAATTGTACCTTGAATGGGGCGACACCTCCAAAGTGGTTTCTTGATGACGTTGCATCTCCTATTGGCAGTCGTCGAAGGATATGTGCAAATTTATCCATCATCTCATTACGTTTTCATGTGAGGGATTCCTTGAGCAACAATTTAAAAGGATCTCATGCTCCATCGTCTCTCTTTTCTTCCTCCATGGGAGGCCATTGTGATTGGCAGGGATGGTCTTTCAAGGGATCAACTACTTCGAGTCCCAACACCTTGTATCATGACCTCGTTGGGGACATGCAGAAAGAAACAAATAAATAGAAAATCGCTCTGATACCACTGATCCAGATTTATAAACGCAATGAAATGAAATGTAGATGTATAACAAAGAAACACACAGAGATATAGTAAAACTTGAATTTTATAAATTAAGAGAACCTATTGAAACTATAAAAATGCGGACTGAAACAAACTTGCTCAAATGGTGGCATCTTTTCTTTGAGAATAGATGTGACGACTACATGTATTCGTAGGAAGATGAGTACAATGAGGCTCCAAATGAACTTCTAAAATAAAACATAAATGAGAAAACACTAAACATCCAAAACCATGACCTCGAGAGATGAAACACCAAAAGGTTTATGGGCCCTGATGGGGGTAGTTGATACGCCAACTTCCCAAGGGCGTAGCTTTTGCATACTATCTCTATTTGGGGCACTCGATACACCATTGGAAAGGTATAGAAAATCTTTACATATTATGTTTGACCTAAAATATTCCTCTAGGTAAGTTTTAGGTTCTATCAAGCCTAAGAAACTTCATTCAGAGCCTCAAAACGACCTGTTTGGGACCCGAAAAACTGTAAAAAATTGCCAAAATGGAAATTGTTCTTTGATCTAGTGGAATAGGTGGGTGGCCACCAATAGCCACCTGGATCACAGAGTGACCCTGATAAAAGAATGGGACACCCGAGGGGATGAGATCAATGAAGGAGTACATTCCTTGGGTTGGGAAGGTCGAGAGAAAGAGATCTGGTGGAAAATCAAGATAGTTGTAGGAGAATACTAGTGGGTTGAGGGTTTTTCTAAGTTATGAGTGGACAGTGAAAGACCACCCTATTTTGTGGTTTTATAGACCTATATCATGGGTTATTTGTTGTTGATATTTGTAACAATGATTCTATGGTTGGGTGGAACATCCGTCCCAAGCAGCTGGTTGCACAACCAAACTAAAAGATACGTGTTTTATCTTTTTATTGTGTTATATTATGTGTTTAATTGCTATGTTTTACTCTGAGTATGAGAATGGATATATGTGTTGTTGTAATGGAGTTTATTAGTTTCATTTCATGTATGTTATAGAATTATATAGATGCATTTAATTAATGGTAACAAACAATAGCTAAATCTGGTTGTAATTCGTAGCTGGAAGCTACAAGAAATTAATTAGATAACAAAACTTGTAATTTATGAGTTTTTTCACATGTAATGGACCTTAGTTGGGATGGCGGACGTTAAATTATTGTATCAGAGCATGTAATGGACCTGATCTGGGCTGGGGGATGTTACATTATAGTATTAGATATTCTGGTTCAAACATCGGGCCTGTATGGGCCAAGAACCAGAACAAATTGGGCAATTCACTATTGCAAATTTCAGTCTGTGTGAATTTAGGGAAAAATGGAGAAATCATAGAGAAATCCCCAATTCCGTGAGAAAATTTTGGAAGGATTTTCCCCATATCCATCTAACATAGGCTTAATGGCATCGATCTGTAAAGTTACAGAGTTGAATTTGACCTAGAAGGTTGAAAATTCACGTTTTAATGGCCACTGTAGTGCTGGGTAGAGTTTAGTGAATTAACGACGGAGATCATGTTTGATCTCAAGCTCAACGAACTATATTCATTGTGATAAATTTAAAAATTTAAAAGGTTTTGGACATTTAGAAGATTGAGCAGATCAACAACTAAGATTCGTTTTTGGCCATTTGGAAAATAGATCAAATCGACGACTGAGATTCATTTTCAATTGTTTCAAAGAAGGATCAAATCAACGGTTCGGATTCATTTTTGGTCGTTAGGAGGTTGGGGCCGATAAATGACCAATATTGAATTTGGAGGTTTGTTGGAGTTGGCTGAAGGAAATCACCGACGATCGATGATCAGGTTGGTAACATTAACGAAGTGATTGGTTTCCAATGGAAATAATTGATTTCCAATGGTTTATGGTCATGGGTTGGCCATTTTGGTGAGGTTTCAGTGCATCCAAAGGAATACACAGATGGCCAATGTTCGGGTGTCGGCCAATTCAACGAAGTTTTTTGGTCGAGCAATAGAAAACGTCGATCGCCAATGATCGATGGTTGAGTGTCGACCGAATCGACGAGGTTTTTGGTTCATCCAAGAGAAATGGTTGATGGAATATGGAGAAAACATGGTGTTGACATGTCATGCCTTGTCAGCATCCATGTGTCATAATATGTCAGCTAGAGTGCCATGTTAGAGTTTGCATGTCATGCAACATCTGTTTCCACATTAGCTAAGAAATGACCAATGGCCGATGGTCGGGTCAGCCAAATTGGAGAATTATTTTCATCAGTCAGCATGGATGTTCGATGGTCAGTTCAACCAATTTGGTAAGGTGTTTCATTCATCCAAACATAAGTCATTGACGACTAATGGATGACGGTCGGGTCAATCGGTTCAGAGATGTGTTGCAATCAGTTTCCAAAGGAAAAAGGATCGATGGCCAATAGTTGAGTCGACAATTAAGGAAGTTTATGCAGATAAACAACTGATATCTCACCCAATTTTAATATCGACAACTCATATTTAAAGGTTGTTACAGTAGTAAAACAATCGATTTTCTATGATTTTTTTTGGATTTTAAAGGTCATGAACTTGCGGGGTGATTTTTAGCCCATAAATGATGTTTTTAGAAAATCAATACCCACAAGAACAAAGAGTGCCAAGGTGCACTCAGTCTTGGATCTCAAATAAACGAACTTAGAGAGAGCTATCCAATGAGTTACTCCGAGCGAAAATCAGAACTTGTATGAGAAAGACACAACTAAAGAAGTTAAGGTAATTTTTTGGCACTAGATTACTTCCAAGGGGCATAACTCATTGCTCAGAACTCTATTTGAGGAACATGAGAAATATATGGAAATATTATGAGCCATAGAAGACAACCATGGAGCCAAATTTTGAATTTGGGTATTTAAAATGTGTAGGAAGAGAAAGAAGACACATATAGCATATATGGATAATTTGGGAAAAAAAGTAAAAATTCTTTGGACCATAACTTTCAGGTCAGAGCTCAGATTCAAGAAAACAAATAGTTTCTAGAAAGGTTTGAGGAGGAGAATATATATGTCCATCCATAATTTTGAATTGGACATTAAAATTACTCAGAAATTAATAAAGAGTTTTCTGTAGCAGTAAATGAGTGGAAAATTGCAACTTGGGAATGTTGTAAGTTTTCACTTAGAACTCAAAATGAGGCATGAGTAATACCATTGGAAATATTTTTCGGAGAGGAATGCATCGAATGAATCGTACTTTGAATTGGTGCATTGTGATCTCCATAAATTGATGAATAAATAACTTGTATTCTAATTGATAAAATGTTTGATGTTATGCACGTGCTAATAATAATGATTACATGCACATTTATTACAGAATTAGAGGTACAAGAAAACAACTTTGGTTATTATATGATAAATGGAGTTATGGCATATGCCCAAGGATCTTATTTCCATGAGAGATCATAGGTCATCATGTCAGCATGGGAAATGCTGAGACAAAGTCAGGTAATGGAAGAAGAGGTAGGTAGGAGCCTGTAACTATGATCAACCTTCATAGGGAAGCACAAAGCTATAGGGAAGGTAACAGAAGGATTATGAAGGCTCAATAAGAGATACTTTAGAGTATACACATGTTGCATAATCAAGTCAACAAAAACTCTGACACCAAGTAAGAAGCTAGTGCTAGACAAGTGTCAACATCAATATCCAGTAGCAAAAGAGATGATCATGGGAATGATAGGAAGTCAAGAAGCATGAGTAGGTGCCATAATTATCCAAGGTAATCCCCTAGAAGGATTTGTTGAACCCATGTTTTGTCATCATCCAAACACCCGTTTTTCCCCTTATGCTCTATTTTTAGACCTAAACCTAGCTCTAATATCATCTATCTTTGTGATTTCAAGACTAAAACTCCTTTCACAAGTATTCTGAGGTATAGTTGTTTATTTTTTAATTATTCCTAAGTTTTTGATTAATTAATAGGAGTTTTCACACAATTTTTACTAATGAGGAATATGAGTGTTAATATCGTACCAAAGTTTCTCTCATACTAAAGTTACAAGGTTCAAATACATGTGCGCACCTAAATGGAGATCAATCACTTCAGTATTGGAGAATGAAGTGCCAGCTTCGATTGTGACCTATTGCTTTGTGCCCAAATCGTTCTTTTCAGAGTTGAGTTCCAGGTCAACAAGTGGGCGAATGTTCCAGAGTCTAGGCTATTCTTGGGTTCAATATTCACGATATTTTGGTTTCTATTCATATGTGTCTAATGTCATACAGATAGAAACAATATCAACCTTGTTCTGTTGGTTTACCTAGTTTGTATTAGTGGTTGGGAAGAATCAAAACTAGTTCGATTTGATGGTTGTGTAACTATTCTTGTCTTCCTGTTCCACAAGAACAGAGGAGGTCGAATTCATATATAGTTTAGGGATTCTCTATAAAATAATTTTAACTCTATAAATCGAGGTTAAGAACCATACTTTGTAATATTTAATCAAGGAATAGACAAATTATATAGTTTTTTGGTGATATCATACTTTGATGTATGTTATACAAGCGATCTAAATTGTAAGAATACTTTGTTTTAATAAAAGTTGTAGTTTTGATTCATGGTATTTTTCTATTCGTGAGTTCATGAATCTCCATATCTCGCTACTAGGGTTGGCAAGGGCCCACCAATCCCAGGGACACCGAGCTAAGTTATCTCTTTAACTTAGTTTAGTTTATTACATTGATTCCTTCTTGTGTTACAGATGTTAGTTTAAAAACCGAATTGCAGATTGTTTGTGTGTATCTACAGATTTCCATTTTTGTGAATGAGTGGTAATTTAAAGACATTGAATCCTATTATGGGAAAGAAACCCTTTCATTTGAATTCCATAATTAATCTCAAATTACATCTACGGTTTGACTTGTTATTGGTATGTTAACTCTGTTATGTTTTTCATAGAATGAATCTTGAATTTATGAGTCATTTTGATGTTATATATTGCTTATTTTCTTGTGGTAAATGTAAAAAATTATGGGTTATGCCAAATCATTTGGCTGATCAAAGGATTGGCCAATGGTTTAAATATGAATGAGAGTGTTCGAAATTATGTTGTGAGTTCAAACTTGGAAAGTTAGCAGTTATTACAACCCTTTGTTGAGATCCATTGATGTATTTAAAACTCTAATGAAATCCATTCTAGCATAAATATAAGAAGCTTGAAAAAAGAGTGCTACATTACTAAGATCTATTACAACCTTGCTTCAGTAAGTCTAGTTATTCTTTTATTTTAATCTTGTTCATGTAGCATCAAACTATAACTTGCAGATTTGAGTGTAAAGGGTTCCACCCAAGGACACTCTCAAGACTTTTTATTAATGAGTGATATGGTTTGTCAATGTGTGATCTCTGGAGATATTTCATGATACCATTTGCATATTCTTAGGAGACACACATTTATCTTTGAATAGTTTTCTATATTTTTGCACTCATTATTGAACCTTTTTTAGTTGATCTAAATTTCACAACGATGTTTACAATTAGATTACATAGTTTGATAAAGGTTGATCCAAAGACTTATGAAGAGACATCCAATTTTGGATATGTCCTAAGATTCCTTGTGAGAAATGATCCTAAAATATTGTTGATCGATTTTCAATAACCCTTGTTATTATTTGTATCACATAATTA